>BFEA01000216.1:987441-1000251 GCA_003427395.1 Chara braunii
CCTCTCCCCAGCAACCTGCGAGTACTAAGTATTAGCCGATTGTCACCCATAAGCCAAAGCAGTTCTACTTTCCTACGTGCTGCTACTCCCGCTCTTCCTCCCGCTGGTCCTCAGCCTTACTACTCTCTCTTCTTCGCGATCCTTCCCAACTCCTCAGTTTCCACGCCAGCACTCTCGTCCTGCTCCACGCAATCCTCCGCTCGCGATTTCCCCGGAAGGAAGTTATGGACTAAGTGTAGGTGTGGACACGGTGCGGCTGCCAGACTGTGCCAGTTGCCAGAAGTCGGACCGCCGTAGCACGACCCAAAAGAGACGCACGTGAAATCAACCACGGTGCCACCCGATGAAGTCGGTGAATCAACCGTTCGGCACAGACCAACCGTGCTTTGAACAATGATCCCATTCAGTTCGCTCCCGAGAGAGAACTGATTGCTGGCAGTTCACGAACGACGTCGAACGTCATTGATATCCACTTCGACTCGAAGATACAGGCCCATAACCACTGTCTTCTGCACTCCGAAGAGCGAAGTTAGAAATCTGAATCTTCCTTCCGACGAACAGCATTCACACCGACAGGCCGACATGCCCTCAGGGCCTCAGGCACCTTTGATCGAAGGTTGTGTAGCGGTTCCCTCGTTCGACTTGCCTCCATACTGGACAGAACTACACCTCCATTACCAGATCAGTTAATACGGGAGTCCAACCCTCAACCTCACAAACGCCCAACTAGAGCCGACCATACTTAGCGCGATATAGACATCCCCAAGATCGCCTCGAGGTGACTCCAACGAAACCACCCTTCACAGGCAACAGCATGGACGGGTATGCCACCTCCGCCACGAGGCTAATAATAGATCCCGGCATCCCCAAGATCGCCTCGAGGTGACTCCAACGAAGCCACCCTTCACAGGCAACAGCATGGACGGGGATGCCACCTCCGCCGCGAGGCTAATAATAGATCCCGGTCTCGTTCATCGCCCTCCCGCGAAACAGCCCGGGTTTCCACACGTGCTCCTCCTCCTGCTTTCCTTACGTTCTTCCTCTCCACCAACCGTCAGCCTCGCTGATTCGATCTCTACACATTGGAAACAAAATTGTGGGACGAGTGTACTTGACTGAGCCTGTCGATACTAGTACGTACCCCTGCTGGGCTAATCTTCTCTCTGTTCTTCCGTATCCCAGGCCTCCTACTCGTAATACAAATGGCCGTCATGATACGTTGACGAAAGCGCCGAGTAAAAAGTATTAGTAGACCACAAATCAAGCAACAAATCTGATCTATTAGTAAACCAATAATCAACCAACATAATTCAAAATTACGCCTCCACAGGGGGTCCCGACTCCTGACCGTCCCCACACAACTACCTTCCGTAGCCCCGGAAACGCCACTGTTACCCTCAAAGACCATAAAAACCTTGCTTCTGCGCAAAATGGCAACCCAAAATGGTGGCCAAATCACGGACGCCCCCGATCCCCGCTCGGTTGGAAATGAACTGAGAAGACCTTGGAAAATACATTACCGGACCACACGTCCACCTCGCTTAGGTGTGATGCAAACAATTAAATTAAAGAAGACAAGCACTGCTAGAACGGGTTGCTGCACTGCAAAGCCTCTCTCTCTCTCTCTCTCTCTCTCTCTCTCTCTCTCTCTCTCTCTCTCTCTCTCTCTGTGTTTGTGTGGACGTCTGTTTTGAGGTGGCCGTTTTCATTACGCATAATTTCGCCTCGGCAAAGACTACTTTTCACAATCCTACTCAACTAATCACGAACAGAAACTAGACATTCGCTCTCTTTCGCGCACTGCATGACCAGAAAATGAAAGGAAAAATAAAAAAAACGAGCGAAAGCAAGAAGGCAACATTTCGTGCCGCGAGTAAACTCGATTACATAATCTACAAACTTGCGAAAGAATTTCCGAACTACTCACACTATGTACTCCTTCGACGAGGTCTTCTCCTCTTTGCCGAGGTGAAGGCCATCCCCTGCCCCTGTTGACCCCATCGATCTCACCTGCTCCTCCTGATTACAGGCTAAATACTACAGCTTCGCCCGGAGACGCTTCCGATGGCCCCAGAGTCCCCCATCCCTTCTTTTCCCACTGCCATCTTCCTCAGGCTGACCACTTTTCCCTTGAACAGTGAACGCACTGCTATCACAACATTCACCCCTCAGCGACGCCTCCATTTAGCCATCAACCCCTCCTTCACTTGAATCGCTCATGCATGCTTTTTCATCTAAGCCGCGAAGTACTTTGCTAACATCATGACGGCCTTCGCAAGCTCGAGGTCGCTTCCGCAAAAATCTCCTTCCCCGACCCACAGCCTACGCCCACCTGCTCTTCAAACACAGCAAACCGTAACCAATGGCCGTCCATTTGAAATGCGTACAGGCGTTCACAACACACCCAGACGCAAACACACGCTGGCAAGACAGCAGCACCGCGAGAACCGGCGAGCTGGAAACCACGGTTCCATTTGTGTGGTGACCGATGGGAGACCACGCGAGCATACGTCTCTGACTCCTCGGTGTACTAACGGGCGAGCCGGGGACATACCCACTCGACGGTTTGTGTCAATTAGTCGTTCGGTTGCTGACCTCGCACGCTTCTCTTAATTCGAAGATACTGACATGGAATACACTGTCAAGACGACATAATGTCGTCATTACGACGACAACGGCGGTGGCGACGTTACATGGATTTTCGAAAGCGATACGGAGGCCCGTCATCGAGCTTAATTGACAACCTGCATGACATGTACAACCACATTCGCTATCGAGTAGCGGAAAGGCCATGACGTGCACGCTGATCTCAGAGTGCACGCGTCACTGCCAATGTCGGGCAGGCGGAGCACCGGCATGCATGCCACAATGGCCGAGTGTTACGAATTTACGAAACGATGCCCAAAATGGCGTGTGTTCGCTGACAGAATCGACCACATGCCAACAAATCTACGAGTTCCACTTGACGGTGGAAATCGAGTCAGCCACCGCACCACTGGTTTGTGGTCATGATTTTTGAAGACCGATGTCAGCAGCTGCCATTAAGTTCTTCGTTCCTCCAGTTGTCTGGAAAAACTTCCTCGTCAGCCCTCTCCGTGTCTCTCTGAACATCTGCCTCTCTGTCTGCCTCTCTCTCTCTCTCTCTCTCTCTCTCTCTCTCTCTCTCTCATACACACACACACACACACACACAACAGCAACACACACACACACACGCACACACACACACACGGATGCACACCACGAGGCTGCATTAGGAAGTTAACGTGAAAAGCAACCCCGGAGTACACAGAGCAGAGGCACGGTTTACATTCGCGCTGGCTCTTAGGAGGTATTCAACTGAATTCGCGATAATTTGCGATTCCACATCTGCATCTAGGTGAAAGGCTGCAGCCTGCTGCACGGTGCAATATTCTTAAAGACGTGCAATTGTGCGGCTGTTGATCATGCCAAAAGCAGGACGATCCTGTAACAGAGGTGGGGGGGTGATGACCCATCAGGACGTGCAACATGACCCAGTCCGACCAGGCGGGGGACGTGGACCTAAAAGAAGGATCTCTCTCCCTCTCTCTCTCTCTCTCTCTCTCTCTCTCTCTCTCTCTCTCTGTCTGTGTGTCCCACACACACACACACACACACACACACACACACACACACACACCAGGAGGGAGAGAGTTCCAATCCTCCTCTGGGCGCTAGGAAATCATCAATTTCCTTCGATGAATTCTTCTCCGAACCTCTCCTTGCTGGCTTCTGTCTTCTCCAAGGCAAGGTAAGTTTGAATGCACTGCACAACGCTGCTCCTGACAATAGCAATAGTCAACCCTGTTTCTTAGTCTCCGTCGCTCGAGGAATCACTCGCCATTTCACACATGGTCTTCAAAGCGGCCACGACGGGAACAGAAAAGGGAATGAGTGCCAATGTCGCGACCAACCTGCACCAAACCACCCGCTCCTCCATCAGGTAATCCGTAACGGCTCCGAGCGGAGAGGTGGTGAGAAAACGCAGTGGGTAGGGTGCACACGAACGGGACAGACAGTAAGTCCTGTACAGCACTTGGTTATTCTTGTTTGCTCTTGCCAATCGATCTGCCTGACTGAAAGGCCCGCACTATCTAGTCCCGTGTCGTCCAAGACTGTAACCACGTGAACGTCCAGCCTACATTGCCGCAATCGAGATGGCCCCGACCATTTCTGTGACTGAAGTGTGTGAGGTGCGAGAGAGAACGGACGTCTCCTTACTCCTCAGCGACTCCCTCCGATCACCTACCCCCTCCTCTTCCTCAGAGCACAGCAGAAAGAAATGCTGCCTCTCTGTCCACGGCCTGCCAGCGAATGGAGCTCACGTCCAAGCCAACTGTCGGAGATAGGTTGGTTCCGAAGAGCAGGGGTCCCTCAGGTGGGCGCGAGCCAGGCGGACTTGTCCCGCCACCACACTACGTACGTTTCCCACAACGGAATTCTGTTTCTTCCGTTCTTCTCGCCGACTGTTGTCCACGTGATCGCTCCCTGATTTGATCATGACAAGACAGGTATGTGTGTCCGCCTACTAAAGCAATCATTCGCCGCCACTCATAGCCATCTTCAGACCTGCGGTTCGCGCATTTGTGGATAGTAAGGGAGAAAGGCTTCTTTCTTGTCTCCATCAAGAAGTCCTGAGATTCGACCCCGCAGAGAAGGCGTTGGTGCACGACCCACGGCCACGATGATTAGCACCGACAGAATCTGCTGTCCAGGAGGAGGGATGCGATTGCAAGAAGAACGCACGCACTCGCGCTTCGTCCTCCATGTACCTCATTCTCTTCATCCTAAGTTCGTCCTTTCGACGCTCGAGCTCTCTCTCTGCCAGCTGTACACTGTTCTCGAACAGCTGCAAGCATCTCTCCTCCTCCTCGAGAATCTGATCGATCAGGGAGCTGGTAACAGGAGGCTTGTCAACGTTGCATTCGCCAGAAGCACAACACAGTCTGCCCAAATCTGCGCTCTCGTTAGCCACTCCACACTGCCCTACACCTGCTGTTCCTTCGCCTCTCAGTCCAGCGTTCCAAGCACGATTGGCGCCTAGCCGGCCTTCAGAATGCGAATGCGTGAGGAGTCCGAGAAACAGACCGTCAGAAGGCTGCAAGAAGGACGACAGGGAAAGAAGATCTCCCGATCCGCCGCCTTTCTGGGAAGAAGATATAGTTGACTGCATCATCAACGGGGTGTCGGGCGAGAGTAGATCTACCATACAGGAGGAAGGGGAAATTTTTCTCTTCTTTGCTGGTAGATTTGAATCGTCACTATCTGCGCTCCAACACATCATTTGATGCGGTGGACTAGGTAACGACATAGTCGGACGGGAGAGCAAGGAGAGGGAGGTGGGCGGCGAGAATGCGCTGCAGTTAACGGTTGGATTGCAGGCAGCGGCCGCGGTGCCAGCGCAAGACTCCCCTCTTCTGCCGCTGGTGCTCCCCCCATCTCCGCCCGCAACTCCGATTGGATGGGTAGAGTGCGAGGTCAAACTGTCGCCCGACGAGGATCTGCAGCAGTCCGCCTGCTGCTGAGCTGCAGAGCGGGGGCGATCATCTCGTTCTGAGCCGTCATTGGGGCGATCAGCAAGCACAGCAGCTGCTGCTGCTATTTCCGCTCCTCCCTCGTTGCCGCCCGTGGAAGCAGACGGCGCTGGAACCCCTTGCGCTTCCTTCTCCAATGTGTATCGAGCGCGGCGCCTCGGATCGTCATTGCCAATCTCACTGCCCCGCTTCCTTCTCACCGACCAATCTACGCTCGCACTGCTGTTACCAGCCGTCGTCGGCCCTCCTTCGTGATTGGGACAGTCTTGACCTTCCGACACGTTGGACGCGACTGGGCGCAGGGAGGCCGTCAAGGCAGCCACGAGATGAGCGTTCACCGCAACGTGCGGTTGCGGTCGAACAATTGATACCGGCGGCGGCGATACAGACCTATCATCCCCCAGCTCCCCTCTCTCTCCTCCATCGTCGTGACGGTCAGAAACATGGGACGCTGTGCATGCATCGTTCTTCAGCTGCGCAGGCTCCAGAGTCTTCCTCGCACTACCAGCCTCAGCCCCGCTGCCTCCACTCCCCACGATCATCTCTCGCATGCTAACAGCTGGAGGCATGGGAGCGGAAGCGGAAGCGGAAGCCAGCCCCGCATCGTCCTTTGTCCACTGCCCCGGGTGGGGCAATCCCGCCACGGCGCTCAGCAGGTGCTTCCGAGACGACGATGAGAGCTCCGCGCCTGACGTCCCCGCGGCTGGTCCTGAAGGAGGGCAAGAGCCCGACACAGCAGCGGAAGCCGCCGCCGCTAAGCAATGAAGGCGTGACACATAACTGGCCGGTGATGACACAACCGAACTGTGCAGCCGCGGAAGACCCGCCGGAGGTCCGCTTCGCACCTTCGTCGCTTCCGTGGGGTATTGCTGCGCTTGTCGCACACTCTCTCCTCGACGTGCACCCGTAAACAAATTCAACCTCGTCGTTTCCTCCTCCCCTTCGCTCGTGCTAGCTTCTGGCGTCGCCAATTGCGGAAGATCATCAGCGCACCACCCACCGCTGCTCTCCCTCTTCATTGTCATGCTACTGTCACTGCGTGGCCGGCAGGAAGAAGCCGCTGCTGCACCATAACCTCTAGGGGCGCGGCTCGCAGCCATGTCCAACCCTTCCCCTCCTCCTACTCCTCCACTTGCTGCGGCTTCGCCTGCTGCGGCCTGATGAAACCTACGAACCGTTTCCTGATGACCGCCCACGGCGAAGTTGTTCAGCCCTCGGTCTCGTCCTCCCACTTCCCCTCCACCATTGCTGATCAATCCCAACGTGAGCTGCCTCTGCAGCTGCGTAGAGAGGTTACCTTGAAGCTCACCATTACCGTTACCATTACCAATGCCAATGCCATAGTGTCGGGGGACCTGTTGCTGTCGTAAGGCGGCATGTTTATCGGCTGAGTACTCTTGGCAACGACTGTGATGATGATCAAGCTGATGCTGGTGCTGACTGAGGGTCTTTTCGCACACGCTATGGAAAGGATGACGGGCCGTCGGCCCCGGTGTGAGGCCCTGGCAGGCAGCAGCAGCAGCAGGAGCAGTAGCAGCGGCACCTGGAGCAAGAGGAGCGTCAGGAGAGCTGGGAATGGCGCTGGCTGGGGAGCCTGCTGTTGTGTGAGAGCTGAATACGCGGGACTCCGGAGGAGCAGGCAAAGGCAGAGCTGTGGCAGTGATGTTACCGAAGGGGCTGGCCCCGCTGGACGTTCCATTGCACAGTGCCAACCTGGCGCCTCCTCCGCCCCCAGCGCCGCCGCCTGCGGTGGCGCAGGCGGAGCCTGATCTACTCCTTTTCCTCGATATACTCCTGATCGGCTTAGAGTACGTAGGCGCGCAGATAGGAGCCCCCTCTCTGTCGGCGGACGGCTGCGGAGTAAAGCAGATACAAAAGAGGCGGTTATCGCATTTAGAAGACAACAAGGAGATCGCTAACTTAAAGGAGGCTCGACCAGCGATCATTCTCGTGGGCCGTTCGACTGCGGGGAACTCCACCCCATTGAAGGTGGTGAAAAGGGGGGGCTCAGCGAGAGGGGGCTTGTCATATCGTATAACCGGAGCTTTGTCGTGCGCATACGCCACCGAAGCGACGATGTTCATGTCCGCATTCACTAGGCACCCATCTTCGTCCACCAAATGCACGTTTATAACGAATTTCCGCCGGCAGGAAGCCTTGCCACCAAGAACGACCAGCGGTTGCTCGGACGGTTTTCCCCCATTGGCGATCTCGGCGGGGACGGTCGTGATCAGGCGGCAGCTGGGGAGGTCCGGGGAGCAGGGGGACGACGATGACGATGGCGCTGTGGACGACGGACTTCGCGATTCCGCCAGCTCGCTCACAGAGTTCTCTCCCGACATGACTTCGGCCATCTCACGCGCGGCGTGCCTAGCGGCATTAGCCTGCCGCACAGTATCCTGACCACATGCAACCGCACGCTCTTACCCGCACGCTCTGACCCTCACGACCTCTATGTCGTAAGGAAGCTTTGGAAACGAGGCCCGCAGTTAGTGGTACGCAGAATATAGGGGCGGGGCCTCAGGTCGCAGTCAGTAAACCACGCGCAGAATGTGCATCGCCTAAGGTCAGTCAGTATGGATAAACAGTACTTACATTAGGAGCAGCCCTATGCGTGCATGATGGCAGGAGTGAATTCCTCACCCTTAAGCACGCACGGTGAGAAATTGAGCACGAACGCATTACATTTTGGGAGGTGCAAATCTCCAACAAAGCCAAGCAGGTTAAGGAAACGTGATCGTAGTCGTATACTCCCAAGGCCCCAGGTGTGCGCGCGAAAGGAAGGTCACCATCTAGCTAAAGCCCTCCGCTCTCAGAAACAGGTGGCTTACACAGGCAAAGGCGTTCACGCATCATCAATCAGATTAATCGCGCGTAACTCGCCGCCGCATCGTCCCCAGCCACGTCAGCGTGATGGATCACTGAATGAATCGTCAGGGTAATCTAGAACGACGTAACCGGATAAGGAACACAGGCAGAAGGCAAGGGTGGCGGGTGTCAAGGAAGGATCATGCCATGGAAGTGTGACGACGCCAAAGAAGAAAGGAAGGAAGGAAGTAGATTCAATGTGCCAAGGTACGGAGGAAGGCAGGAAGGAAGGAGGGAAGTGAGGGTACCACGGTGTCTGACAGAAAGAGCGTTCTATATAGAAGAACGTTTTGTCTCGAAAAACAACCTTACCATGAGTCCGTCGATCGAAAATCAATGCGTCAATAGTTTGTGAGTGCGCGGGGTAGGAAAGGAAATAACGCAACGAAGTTGACAGACAGGTATCGAGCGCTGGCACAAGGAAAAGAAGTATGCAACGCAAACGGTGTAAGGAGGATAAAATACTAGCAGAGGAGTTGAAAGACGACTTATCTACAGGAGGAGGTCTTTATTAAAAGGAGAAGCACAGTGACGGGAGCAGCTGTTCTGTTCTATGCAATTGGGAAAGCTGAAGAGAAGTAGCGCTGAAGGGGACCAAAGGGACAAGAAGATCTCCTCACACCCTGCTAATGCTGACCTGTATCACTCCCTTACGAACTCCATGGCTAAGCTCGCAGAGCCGTGGTCGAAGCGTGGACATACAAACACAAAAAAACACCACCACCGCACACACAAGCACGCGCTGAGGCACACACATAGCAAGGTCAGACGGTGAGGAAGGGGGTGAAGTTAATTGTCTCGATCGGGGGGAAGGGTGTTGAATGGGAAGTGTGATACATTTAAGATTCACCTCGTCGGAAAAATGCAGGAATATAAGTACGCCGTTAGTCGCCGCTACGTCTGTTTTGTGCTTGCATGCCACGAAAGTCTGCTTCATATTTCATAGACCACTCTCATGCCTACTGTTATCAGTGAGCGTCTGATATCGAAGAGCGGCTTATTGGACAACCCACACGGGACGCTTAATGACGTGTCGTTTTTAACTCCCAAAAATAAAAAGTATGTTCATATGGACAGTAGCGCACAATAGAAAAGAGCAAGCAGGGGGGGGAGAAAATCGGGAGGCAACCTGCCTCACACCGCTCAAGCCCAGCCAGCCAGTTTCGCGATCGTCGTGCGTAGAAAAAAGCGTGCGTGACCAGTAGTAGCCGAGCAGCTGGCTCACTGTAATAAAAGCTGAGTACCCTAGCTCGCAACTCCTTGTCAGCGTACTTCAGACCTACATTCCCCTTTCTCATAGTCAGTTTCTCTCTCCCTGACGATGCTCTTCTTCGCTGTATGTTCCTATATGGCCCTCTCGAGCAGCTGGCTCACTGTAATAWAAGCTGAGTACCCTAGCTCGCAACTCCTTGTCAGCGTACTTCAGACCTACATTCCCCTTTCTCATAGTCAGTTTCTCTCTCCCGACTCCTGCTCCTGCTCCTCCACGTCGTAGCATTCCTCCCTGTGTTCCTCTTTCCTCACCACCAGAAATAAAATTGGCCGAACCCTTTCTACCGCCCTGTACTTCCCACTTGCTGCACACGCCCCTACAACACGCCTAATGCTGCTTTCTCTCTGAGGTGGCCGAGATGGAATACGATCGGCCTCGCTTCACGTTCAGCCCCAATTTCCTCCTCCCCGCTAGAGGACTCTCAAAGTCAGGCTCGGCAACAGCCGACGAGCTACTTGGAGGCCAAGTACGAGAACAGGCAAGCTCGTGCCGACTGTGATGGTGGCGTGCCACTTTCCTATCCACCAGGAGTGAGTAAACAAGCAATTACGCAAGCGCCTCTGGGGAAGAATAGGCTCCCCCGCCGCTAACCTCGAATAGGAGAGAGTGGAGGAGAGATGGGAGAACGGAGGAAGAGAAAGCAGGGAGGGGAACTCAGAGTCAACGACGCACGTCTCTCTCCTCTCCTCCTCTTTACTATTCCATCCCTCGCTCTCGTCTTCTCTTCCTTTCTCTTCCTGTTCCCATGCTTTTCATTGCTTTCACGCCACTTCTCCTGGGAATCATTCACCAACTGAACGGGGTCGGTTCCGCCTGACGCGTTCCAGACGCTGGTTGGATCGCTGGCTCGTTATGCTGGCTGATCTGGCTGGCTGACTGGCTAGCTGGCTGGCCGGTGGGCAGGCTGGCTGGGTTGCAGGCGGGCGGGCTGGCAAGACGGTGGGTGAACAGGCGAACGGGCGAACAAGCGACGCGGTGGATCTGCGGGCGGGCGGGCGGGCGGGTAGGCGGGCGGGTAGGTGGGCGGGCAGGCGGGAAGGTACAGGGCAGCGGGCTTGGGGAAGGTGCCTGCGGCGGAGGGTTGAATCGGATGGTTCCTGCCGTGGCACTCAACCTCTGCGGTCCATAGTCTTGGCTCAGGGTAATACTCCACAGTACACCGGCCAAGTCCCCTGGAGAACAACAGGGAGTATACCGAAGCCTACTTACAGACCAGGCGAGGGCCATTCTGGTGAGTGACCGAGATCATTTCATACATGTACCGGGTGAGCGCCCTTGAATAGGATAGGCGCATCAGGAAACCAGTACAGACGACCAGTCAGTAGCATGCACAGACGATCCTCGGACCTATGAACCCGCGCTCGGACCAAGCGGCTGACTGCCTCCAGAACATCAGCGCGAGCGGCCACGCAGATCCAGTTCCTTCCCCTCG
The DNA here is from genome assembly GCA_003427395.1 of Chara braunii. Taxonomy (NCBI): domain Eukaryota; kingdom Viridiplantae; phylum Streptophyta; class Charophyceae; order Charales; family Characeae; genus Chara; species Chara braunii. Next base: position 998,570 of record BFEA01000216.1, read on the forward strand.
CCATGCCCAATGAATCAGCCCCCTTCCGCTTTCTCATGATTGCCGCACACATTCCCACATCGGTCAGCGCTTCGGTCACTCGGAGTTTGACGAGGGGGATGCCTCCCTGCCCTCACGGTCCGGCTCTGGCTCTTTGCGCATGCAACCCCGCTCTGGGCGGAAGGCGTGTAACTGCGCGAAGAGGCAGCAAGTTCGCCAACTTGGCGCGCTTAGAGCACAGTCGGCCCGCGGGGAAAGGAGCGCACGGTCGAGCCCCGCGCGCACGGAGAGAGAGAGAGAGAGAGAGAGAGAGAGAGAGAGAGAGCGAGAGCTCGTACGACAAACGAGGGACGATTCGAACAACCCACCGAGGCCCTGGGAGTTTCAACTACTGAAGTTCACTTCCAACAAGACGGATTGATCCTGCAACCCGCGTTGTCGCCAAACCAGGTGAGAAGGCTGCCCAAGTTCTTGGGCCGGATTCCGCCATTCTCAACTGAACATGAGAACAATTGACAAACTCGACAACAATATATGCGAAAAAAATGGAAAACATTTATGAACAACGAGAGTGAAAAAAGGGTGCGGCTGTCGGTATGAAGTAGAAACGGAAACTTCATCCGTCTCGCCCTCGGGACTATTTTGGTGGTGCGATTCGCTTGGTCTACGATCCCCTTGCAGGCTCTTGCCCTGCGAGACTAGCCCGCGGTCGAGCGCCCGAAGTCATTCGGCAGTAGCCCAACTCCGAGATTCTCAACTGAAGGTGTCCGGCATTAACTGAGGCCAGATACATTCTTCAAGCAACTCCCGCCGAGGATAGCGCGAGTATGCCCTCCTCCTTCCTCCATTCGTCGACCACCTAAACTGTCCGTTATTGCGCAAACAAGGTTGGTCCAACTGTGAGGACCCCGCTTTTGGTGTACTGTGAGGAGTGCGAGGATGGTGAGGACCCGCTCTTTTCTTCTTTTGAGTGAGGACCCCCTTCTTTTTGGGATAAGTCGCAAAATACCCACATAAGTTGAGATAGCTGCCAAATTCCCCTAAAAGATGTGGGTAGCGCCAAATGTCCCTCTGACCTATGTATCAACCGTGGGCCCGATGATTGCATGCGGTCATGGTCATGCCCGTGGGGGCCAACCACGGGGGCCAGGTGCGGCCAAAACCCCCGTCATTTTTAATTCCTAGAATCCTATGTCAATATATATATATGGGGTTGTAGGGTTTGAAATTCCCTACATACTCATTGGGGTTATAGGGTTTGAAATTTCCTACATCCCTTTTTTTTTTTTTGGATTTTGATGTTTTTTTATGATTTTTAAAAAATAGAAAACGAAAAAAAAAAGTATTAAAATCAAAAGAAACACAATAAAAAAAGGGAACTTTCTGGTCGGATAAACATGGTGCACATGTTTCTTTGATGCTTATTTTTACCGACATATGCAAATATAAAAGGGAAAAAAAAAGATAATAATGAAAAGAAAAACCAAACCCGTTTTCTTTTTTTTTCCTTCTTTTTTTTTCGTTTTTGATAGACACACATAGTATCACGTACTGATTGATTTATTGATTGATTGATTGACTGTGATTGGTTGATTGATTGATTGATTGACTGTGATTGGTTGATTGATTAAAAAAAAAACAAGAACGAAGTTCAACACGCTAGTTTGTGTGTGTGTGTGTGTGTGTGTGTGTGTGTGTGTGTG
>BFEA01000216.1:1001036-1016008 GCA_003427395.1 Chara braunii
GGGGGACATTGGAGGGTAACTCCCCATAATTTTTTCAATTTTGTTTTTCATGAATAATATTATTTTTTAATTAAAAACTAGGTTGTTGGATCGGACACCCGAGACCCCCTCTGACCGTCCGGGATGTCCGACGGGACGTCTGGTCGGACGTCGGACCGGATAGGGTATGTCCGACCTAGCGCAAAAACGAAAAAAATACAAAAAAAAAAAAAAAATGAAAAAAATAATGTGGCTTCCACCTTGCATTAGGTGTATGCCACCAAATTTTTGGATCATTTGGTCCAGTAGAATAAACAATAAAAATCTTCAAAGATTCTAATCCCCACCTATACCCCTCCTATCCCCACCAAAACCCATCGTACCCCCGGCCCCAACCTGTCACCAAATGCTGAGAAACATCTGGAAATTTTTGCGGGGGGTCTGTAGGGCATGCGCAACACTGTAATACATATATATATATATATCGTCTCAAACAGGGTAACCAGCGTTCGGGACGGGCCGAACGCCTGAACCCGAACGCCCGAACCCGAACGCCCGAACCCGAACGCCCGAATGTATGGGACCCCTTAGGGATGCGTTCGGCCGTTCGGGCCGGAAGCGAACCCAAAAAAAAAAAAAAAAAAAAAAAAATGTTCATTAAAAAACTCTGAAAAAAAGATATGTTATGGAGAAAAATAAATTAAATAAGATTTGCCTGAGCATTACATCCGAATTCCTTACCAAATTTGAAATAAAGATGAAATACGGTGTCGGCGCGAATACCCTTATAAGGGTATCCGCCCTGGTTTTTGCAAGTGACAGAGAAATAGCTTTGATTTAAAGTTCAAGTATACCGCGCTAGGCGCGGCTGCGTCAGTGACTTACGCTGACTGGATGGTTGACTATAATAGAGAGTGCGTGGGCGCACAGGTTCAGGGCGCGCGTGATTTTTCCTTGTCGTTGATTATAAAGCCGGCGCGGACGCCGGTCGGTTTAACCTTGTTTTATTTTTATTTATTTTTGATTAACTAGGAATTAAGGATATTCTCTTTTGACCGAGGCGAGCGCGCGTGCGAGGACGACGGCATCGACAACGACGATGCGACCTTGTGCGGTAAGTGGGGCGGTGTAGGATCGCGCATGGGGGCGGCTACGACATGGTTTGGGTAGGCGGGCGCGAATACTTAGCGGCCGCGGGTTTGGGTGCAGGCAAGAACGATGCCCAGGCCGTTTTTTTTGGGTCTAGGCACTGCGCTGCATCACCTTATATTGGGTTTCGCGCAGGCTAACCCCAGGCTTGGGCTTAGCCCTATGGGTTACGACGTTGGACTATGGCTACGAAGGCTCAATGGTCGAGGCCGGTGGGCGTCGGCACATCAGCGGCGGAGCGTCATGGAGGAGACTGAGGGGGTTGAGGGGCCGACGGGGCTATCCCCTTTTGGTTTTGTTAGTAGGCGCGGCAAACGGACCTGATCCAAGGGACCGGTAGGGTATCAGCAGTCCTCGCCCCTTGTTTAGGATTTTTTGTATGTTTTATTTTTTATTTTATTTTATTTTATGTTTTTTTTTTTTTTTTTTTTTCTCTATTATTATTCGCGGTCCCGTTTTAATTCGGGATGCGGTACCACGGTTGGTCGTTCAAATCTCAAAGAGCCACGGGTGGGGTATTACCACAGGTCCGTCGGGACATCCGTTAAAGTCGGAGCGGTACAGGGAAGATTAGGCTGGCCCGTGCGTATGTGTATAAGAGACAGATGTAAGCTGGGTATAAGAAAATAAAGCATTGAGAGATTACGAACTATTGTTTACAAAGTTTGACTTGGAGTGGCGAGAGTACTTATTTTTGTGGTTTGGCGTGCATGTGGGCTGTCTCTTATACACATCTAGATGTGTATAAGAGACAGGGGTATTACCGACCACAGGTCCGTCGGGACATCCGTTAAAATCGGAGCGGTACAGGGAAGATTACGCTGGCCCGTGCGTGGTGTGGCGTGGCACGTATAAAGCCGAGGTTGCGCGCCTCTCCCCCTCCGTTTGACTGTAGGAGTTTCCCCAAGATCGGCTCTCKGGTCGTTCGAACGTGGTAGGTTGGCCAGTCGTGGGAAGGGAGAGTGCGCTTAGCAGTAGTAGGCGGAATGCGGAGGTAGCGGGGCAGCGAGGGTGGAGATTGGGATGCACCCGGACGCGGAGTCGGGCCAGATCCATTCGCACACGAAGAAGGGTGAGGGGGAGTGGAAGCGGAGTGGACGGCGCCTAGCAGCGGCGGCCCGGCGGGGCAGATAGTGTGGTGGGCCGTACGGGCTCGAGGGAGGCAGCGGGTGGAACGACGGGCGTAGGCTACAAAGCAACGGGGGCACCTGGGCGCCTTCCCGCGCCAGGTGCAGTCATGGGCAGAGCGGGTTGGCGATGTCGGGAAGGTGAGCTGGGCTGAAGGGGGAGAGTGTCGGGGACAGAGGCAACAGGGACAGCGAGGGGCCGATTAGAAGGCGGAGCGGAGCGATGAGCGCCGGGGAGTGGGGACATGCCAAGACAACGGGSGGGGGTCGAGGAGCGGACGAACCCGGACRTAATCCCGGGAAGGTTCGTGTAAAAACGGAACAGGCTATGATGAGCGTGGGCAGGGCGCAGTTAGGGAGGTGTGGATCTTTTGATCCATAGTAGAGACAAGAGAGGTGAGGYGCTATCCCGGGGTTTTGATACCGGGCGAATCCGAAAGTGAGGTCAGTTTTAGAGGAGGGTTAGTGTAAATGGAGGTTAGTGAAGAATGGACTGCGCGGAGGTTTGGCGATGTCGGGGAGGGAGACGAGCAAGAGGGAAGTTGCATTAACATGCTCGTTCTCTGACCGATTTCGACGAACTAAGATACTMGGCTAAGTTTTTAGGGACGGGCGAGTAGCACTACGAAGTTAGTTCTAGATGAGAGTTAGTAGAATAGAAGATAGAAAGAGAAGGGGGTGCRCCGGGGCATGGCRGACTGTCAGAGGGAGAAGAACGGGAACGGGTGTGTTGTGMTCATCTGCGGGCGGAACTAGACAAGGGGAAGATTTGATTCCGGGTTTGGGGTGGGCGACCCGGGTTTCGAGCTTAGAACTAGAAATAAGTTAGTAGGAGAAATGGTTAGAAATAGGATGAATCTGTTCGCACGCTAAGGGCAGATTCATTCGACTTCGTGCAGATTGTCGACGAGAATCGTAGAAAGAGGGGGCTAACTGGAACGCAACGGTTACAGCCGAAATCGCGGCAAGGGGGGGGGGGGCGGGGGCGTAAGCAGGAAGGACGGGCTCACCTGCCCGGAGTTACGATCCGGCTGACTATCTGTGAGAGGGCGGAGAGAGAGAGAGAGAGGTCACCTACCTGGTCGGGTTGTGCCTGTAGGAGGACGGGCGCTGCAGCGGGGCAGCACCGGGGGAGCAGCGTTCTCATGATCCGGCGGTAGGTCCGGTTCGGTTCTGTTTATCGCAAAGGGGGGGGGGACGGGCAGCTACGGATTGGAGATTTACCCGTTGGCCAGCACATTAAGCGCCCACCAAGGAAAGAAGTCAGTGTTCACCCATCAACTGGCCGGAGCGAGCGGGGACGGGCAGTTCCGGCCAAAGTGAAGGGGTGGCTAGCTGGGTGGGTTCCGCCGGGGTGGTTGGTTGCAGTTTGTACCCGGCGTCTAATACTGTAACTGCCAAAGCCCCTTTGCATCAATGGCACAAGCGGCTGCTGTGTTTAGTAGCACGACTGTGCAGACCGTCGTATGCTTGTTGTGCTGTTTTGTTCCCTGCTATTTCATACTGCAGGCCTCGCCGATTTGTCCCAGGTGCTACGTTGTTGAGGCTGGTTGAGAACTGCCACAACCTGTGTGGCGGGCAGTAGTTGGTGCCGGGGCGTGGACTGGGTTTGACCAACGGTGTGAGAGCTGGCACAAATTGCTGAGGTGCTGTCTTCACTATTGTTGTCTGTGGTGCATTTGCTGCATGCCGCAGCCGGCCGGTTAATGGCCATTGCGACCTGCGGCGTGGTGGGGATTTGGTCAGAAAGAGAAGGCACTGTGGTTTAGAGGACGTAACTGGCTTATTGAAGGGAGGGAGATAGTGTTGTGATCAGGAAGGGAGTCAGAACGGCAACACCTCGGCAGTTTGACTTCGGAGGTTTGACCAAGCTGCTGCGAGTTGGACGCCATTGCGGGGCCCTCAGGCGCGTCCAAATAACAAGACCCTCTCCTGAGAGTCTAAGTGCACCTCCCCTAGATCTGAGAGTCTAAATTCTTTCTCTTTCTGCCCTCCTTACTCTAAGTCTAGTCTGTCGGTTCTGAGAGGAAGGCGGTAGGCGGGATTGCAACCTGTAATCCGCGCCAATGCCGGTGTGGGAGGTTCGCCCCACCAATTGCGGGAGCTCTGCCGGAACTCAGGAGGAGTTCTGGAGCCAGGGAACTGAAAGGTAACCATTGTTTCCCCCTTATATACCCTGTTATAGCCCATATTTGTACTTCTCTCGATGCGTTGACTGAATATGTTGCGTGCACCTTTATTTGACTTTGGTTTAGCTGACGAAACCCAATTCAGACTAAATAAATGAATGTGTGTGCAATCGCAGTTTTAGTTTGTTGATTGCCTGAACGCAGATTGTGAACACAAAGGGGGTGCATCTGGGGGAAGGGTGGGTGAAAGGTGGTTTGGCTTGAGGTTAGCAGGGTCCTATCGGGTCAGACCAGTTCCATAAGATTGGAYGGYCTGACCGCTGTGTTTAWTTTTGAATTGCATGGAAAGTCATACCAGTTCCATAAGATTGGACGGTCTGATTGCTCTGAATTGTGAGGGTTTGACTGTGGCTGACCTTTCAGGGGCCAAACCTGTACCATAAGATTGGAGGGTTTGGTTGCCATGTTTGATTGGGTTTTGTTCTGTTTTTTTTTGTTTTGGATCGAGATGGCCTGAGCAAGTCCATAAGATTGGGCGGCTCAGCCCCTTCCTGTTTCATTCTGAGAGACTAATTCTCGCTGAGGGCAAGGCATGTCCATAAGATTGGACGGCCTTRGACTCATGYCGTACACAGTGGATCAGAGAGAAACGAACCTRGCAGAGGACCAGATATGTTCCATAAGATTGGACGGTCTGGCCCAAAGCCTCGCACATGTTGGAATCCAAAAGKTTAAATTTTGACTATATTTTATATTATTTCATTTATGAACAGGCTAGCCAAGCATGGGTTCCATAAGATTGGACGCYGTGGCTATAGCTTATCATTAGTTGAAGAGAGTACAATTAAGAATATATTTGAAGGTAACTTGGGCCGCCTGAGCATTGTTATTRAGATGAATGGCTCAGTCCTACGCCCACCTTGAAGATTAAAGCTCTGAGAGGTATATATAATTTGGATATTAAACAGTTCGGGGCGGCTGAGCCTTATTCTAAGATGAGCGGCTTAGTCATATGCCCAAAAGGAAGAGAGAAGTAGTTGTGCAACGTGTTCGTGTATACTCAATGGCTGAGTCAGGCTGGTTCCTTTAGATTGGACGGCTTGACTTTATGCCCTATGTAAGCTGGGTATAAGAAAATAAAGCATTGAGAGATTACGAACTATTGTTTACAAAGTTTGACTTGGAGTGGCGAGAGTACTTATTTTTGWGGTTTGGCGTGCATGTGACTGAGGGGAGGGTACTACTTGGTGTGAGTTTCAGTTTGACAGGTAGTTGCTGTAGTTGCTCGCCTCGTGCTAGAGCGATAGGAGTTTGGTTTCAATTTCTACATTTTCTGAGCTAAGTTTATTTTACTTAAATCGATTCTCGCATTTTCTGGGATCTTTTGTTATACTTGGCTTGTATAAATTCTGGTAAGCTACTTTCCCTACGGGAAGCGCTGCTGAAATTTCTGCAAATCCAAGAAGTTAGTCTAATTTTAACTTGTCTAAAGTTTATATATGACTTAGTAAAAATCTGGAAAGTCTCTTTTTGTAAAGGGAGTGCTGCCCAAATTTTTGCTAATTCAGGGAGTTAGACAAAATTGGACTTTGAAAAGTCAAAGATTATTTTTGGTTTCATATTTGGGCGGATATAAATTCTGAAAAGACACTTTTCCTACGGGAAGCGTTGCCGAAATTTTCTTAGTTTAAAGGAGATAGATGAAATTTTGATAGGTAGCGATTCTGGCGATCCACCCTACATGGGGGAGACACTGCCAAGGTCCACCTTTGTTTTGGGCACTTCTTGAGGGTAGACTTAGGCTTAGTTAATTAGGATGATTTAAGCGAGATCGTGATCTAGGGATTATTCTCCATGAACTTATAGATTTAGCTGTGGGTATTGACCTGTCTTGTGTTACAGGTCCTCTTGACCGATTGATTCAGGACTTGGACTAGGTTCAGCTTGATCCTACAAGGATCACCTTCTGTTATCACTGATGACAGGTCGATTGTCGATTCCTCGGTTTACGATTCAACTCCAATTCACTCCTGCCACTCAACCTAAAGGCTTTAGCCTTGTGATTGAACTGTTTTGTTGTGTTTTCACCCAGACTTTATTGAATGGTCATCCAACAAAAGTACTGAGTATTTATTTAAGAGTTGCACGAGTGAGGCTTGTATGGTTAAAGCGAGGGCTATGAATGCAAGGAATGGTTGAAGTTGACCCCGTGTAGTGCGTGGACTTTTGTTGAATCTTTGATGTGATTGTAGGTATGTTTGTGGTTCGGGCTCTGCATGTGACTGTCTGTGATTACATACATATATGGTTGAGAGAAGCCCACTGTGACTGTGAGAAATTATCGTCCTATATAAGTAAGCCGCATACATATATATACATATTTATATGTGTCTTGGGTATGCGCACGACTTACTGTGATTGTGTGCAAGGGTTAACCAAATTCTGGCTTGAGAGAAAAGGGAGATCCCCTTTTATCCCTCTGCTTCTTAGAGATTTTTATGGTCGGACGTTAGTCCCGGGCCGGGATTCAAGGTCCTTGTCCAGGACATCCCAAGCCCTAGACTCTGCAGGGAAGGAATCTGCCCCCGTGCAGAGCCTATTTGCCTTGCCTACCGGGACGCTCAGACCAAAGGTCGGAGGTCTCGCAGCGGCGGCACGACTATTCCTTCAGCCGTGCAATGTCATGAGGGATTAGACCCTCGCGACACTTCAAGTCTGACACTTGAGTGTTATAAGCGGTACTCGGATCCACGAGGGACCACTTAGTTATGGGCACTACATAGTACGCCATCATTGCGACTGCTTGCGTACACTTGCATTGCGAGTCGATATGGGTTGGCCCTACGTCCGCGTGGTTTTATACTGAGTCTCGCGCACGACGCCTATCCGATTTCCGCGTCGGGAAGTTATGGGTTGGCTACCGAGGGGCTAGGAGCGTTGTCGCGTTGTTTGTGTTGTGTCGTGTTGTATGTGCGTGTGTGTGTGTGTTTTATTTTTGTGTTCGTAAAGTGGTGTGTGGGATGCGTCCCAGTCGATCGACGTCGAGCCGCGCCCTCGGGATTTCAGCCCCCCAAGATGTCGATTCGCGTGCGGGCCCGATAGGCGTATTACCGTACGTACCCCCTATGCTACAGCGAACGGAAAACGCCCTCAGCTGGTCCACCTCTGTGATTGCAACTGATTAACTTTCGTACTGTGGACTGGTAGCTCGGCGGGGATACGCCCACTGAAGGGAGGTGACAGCTCCCGTAAGGTGAAGGTAAGTTGTGCCTCGCATAGGCCCTATCCTGTCGTAGGGGCCCGCGAGAGGTATGGTTGGCGCACTCGGCCGGAGCGGCCTAAGGAAGCTCCATTTGTGTGTTCGCGAAGAGGTTGGTCCAACTCCTGCGTGACGCGGCCGAGAGGGTCCCGCGCTGCCACGTGCGGTGCCGGACCGATGCGCCCGACACGTGGCGCTGTTGCCGGGGATAACGGTCGCCTACCGTTGTCCCTGGTGGAACGACATCCGGGTACGGGAGTGTGAGAACTAGGCGAAACGAGAGGTTTTTGTTGATTCGTTATGGTTGATCGATTAAAGGCGTTGGATAGGGAGCGAGTGAGGGATTGATTATGTGAGTGGGTTCTGGTTCGGTGGCGCGATAAGGATAAGCTTTGACTATGTGCCTACGTACGTTGACTATGCCCGTACGTACTTTGACTATGCACTTGCGTACTTTGACTAGTATGACGGTAGTTGGAGTTGATACCTCTCTTGACCCCGATAGTTGATGGGTTTGGGCGATGATTGGTATGTTCGATACAACTAAGGTAGGATGAGGCGGTATCAACAAAGCTAAGTGTGGTGGTTGCGGGAGTTGGCCGTAAGGTGCCCATAATGACTAAGGGAAGTTACCCGAGCGGTCAAGGGTGCAATATAGCACTTTGGCGAGGCATAGAATGAGTAAAGGAAACCTATTAGGTTAGGAGTCGTCAAGGGACCTCGAGGAGAGTATGCTAAGGATATTGAGCGCCTGTATGAGTATGAATGGGGATCCTTGAATTTGGGTTCTAAGCAATTGCCCGAGTTGTATAACCATGGAAGTCTGAGGCCTATCCCTCCTGGTATGTTTGCAATTAGGCGTATAAGGCAGTAAAGAAATGCAGTGAGCACCGTGGTAAGGCCCCAATAGACAGGACTACGGGAAGTAGTAGACTTGCATGACACCTGTTAGAGGAGGGTATCTGATCCTAGAGGTAGTCAGAATAAGAGTGAGGGAGCTAACGCGTGGACTATTTTACTTGCCTTTAATAGGGCGTAGTTGACGTTTAGCCTCCGCATGAACCGTTCTAGGCTTGGACCATCCAACTAGGAAGCTAAAGACTTGAGACCGGTTGTTTTGAGGGTGTTGCTTTGAGTTGTATATTGAACTCATCCATGAATGTCAGTCCTTGTAAGCCCAGTTTACGCCTAATTAGGTGAAGCTATATGTTTAAGCAGATACCATTGTCAGGAGTATCTCGCATGGGTTATTTTATTGAGGCCATATTTGGGATCTTGTCAATCTGTAGAGATTTATATGAATGTCCCCAATCCGGCAGTTGGCTCATGGTTGGTCATTAAGTCGGCGGGGCTGGGTCGCTCTTCCCAGAGGAGCAGGGATTGCCATGTGAATAACGGAAGGCGCATGCTGAACGTTTGTCTGTGATGGGCAGAACCCAGACAAAGCAAAGGCAACTCAGGATGTCTTATGCACAGGAAGATCCGCGTATGCTCAGGCCAATTGAGAAAGAGGGAGAGCTCGAGGTGTCTTTGCCCAGGCGGGTCAGAGCAGGAGAGTACGTCTCGTCATGGTGGGGCATGTTGATAGGCACGGACACCTTTGTTTGGATCGAGTCTGGGTTTGATGATGAGCGGGAATGCGCAATCGTAAGGGTGACGCTATACGCCTCGCCCACATTCTAGATCGAGCATGGGATAGAGTTAGCGCTTGGGCATGGAAGCATGCTTGCTAGGCCTTTGAGGGTAGCAGAGGCAGCTGCAGCAAAGTGGGCGAGGGAAGTGTCCCGTTATGGGGAAGAGCGAGTACTAAACCGCATAAGTGTCGAGCGCGCTGGAGAGTTCGGGCTTCCATCTGCTCCGCTGCGAGTAATCCTGCCTGAATTTCTGATAGAGAAGAGTTTTGGTGGGCAGGCGAGGGTGGAGGCGGCAGCTGAAGCTGCTCTGAGGGCGCGAGATTGGGGGTATAGGCGATACACATGTGAACTGATATATGGTCTATACCTAGACCTAAGATTCCTGCCCTCTAGTCAGTGGCTAAGGAACACGGCCAATACACTGGACGTATACGCCTCGTCTCATGATTTGAATGAGAGAAATGTAGACTGGGAGGAGATTCGGGCAGTTATGGGTCGATAGGGGACTAAGTCCTTTTCTACTAAATATGTTTCTTTTGACTTGGCTGGAGTCGTCTCTCTGCCCATTATCGTAGTTATGAAGGTAAGCGTCAGGGTAACTAGGGGTTGAGGCCTCATCGTATGAGTAAAGGAGTAGATAGCAGGATTTAAGTGTTAGCAGTCTGTCCTTGTCTGCCTGAGCTTACTTAAATCACTGTCTGATGGTCTATTGCCCGCTGTGCGTATCAGGCTGTTGTCAGCATCATAGCGGGAGAAAGCGGCTTCGCCAAGATCTTGCTTTGGAGGAATTCGTGCCTTTTGAAGGTGTTGCTGCACGAAGTGTTGCAGACATCAACGCCCCCAGATCTCCGCGCCCTGCTGTTCCAAGGAAGGAACCTGTCTAACTTTCTGCGCGACTTTCATGATTTTAGCCTTACGAAGATGTGGGACGAGAAGGCGATGTGGTACATGTTCCCTGTGTCCGTTTGTGAAGGACTAAGTGAGGAGGTGTACACCCTCATGTTGAAGTCGCAAACCTGGGATGAGCTGGAAGCTTCTCTGAAGTTGAGGTTCCCAGAGGATGGGGTGGAATGCAGGCTTGGTAAGGGCCTCGAGCAGCCAACCAATGAAGTCGCAAACCTGGGATGTGAAGGACTAAGTGAGGAGGTATACACCCTCATGTTGAAGTCGCAAACCTGGGATGAGCTGGAAGCTTCTCTGAAGTTGAGGTTCCCAGAGGATGGGGTGGAATGCAGACTTGGTAAGGGCCCTGAGCAGCCAGCCGAGGCCGCGTCAACGCAAGGAGAGCTGAGTGGTATACAGAGGCAAGTTGGGATGCTGGAAGAGAGGTTGGCGAGGTTGGAAGAAGCCAGGTGTGGTGAAAGGAAGACCTTTGAAGGAGCATCCAACAGACCGGCTGGGCAGGATGAGGCGGAGGTAAGGGAAGATCATCAGGAGTTGCTCCTCCTCAAGAGAATCCTAAGGGGGCGAGTTTGCGCCCCGGGGAAAGTTGAAGATGAGGGGATCATTGAGATCGAGGAGGAGCAAGAAGCTAGTATGGCCCTACCTGTTATTGCGCCGGAGCCGAAGGGAGGGCCCATTGGCGGAGAGGCATCCTCGGCTGCGGGACGGGAGAGGCAAAGGAATGAGTGGTGGCTAGAGCACTGGGCAAAAGTGGTATGTGATGGTTAGGGAGAGAGTGGTCGCACCCCTCAAGGAGGCAAGGGAAAGGGGGTGATGGGTGAAGAAGGGAAGCCTGAACCTCCCAAGTTGACAAAGGCTCAGCGGAAGGCGAGGAATCGGGCCCAGGGGAGCCAAGGTACCGGAAAGGGGCAGGGCATGCCGCAGGGAGGGGCCACCCCGCAAAAATTGGGAGGAAAGCCAGTACAGGCAGGGCCCCCACCGACTGAGCAAGCATCATACGGGCCATGGACGCCATACGTTCAAGTGGGACCAAGACCAATATGTAATCCATATCTGCCCTGTGTATAAGGCGTTTGTTTGGGCCCACAAATGGGTATGATGCCACCCATGCCTCTTGCAGCTCAGTTTTAGCCAGCCTTGTGTATGGGGCCATTGCAGCCACCGATGCCACGAGCGACGGAAGGCCAAGTGGCCGGTGGAAGGGGTCAAAAGCGAAAGGTTGAAAGGGGTTGTAGGGATGAGGGGCACGGAAAAAGGGGACGCGGTGGCAGCAAGGGTGGCTCTGGCGGAAAGAAAATGGGTCTGGAAAAGGACATTTGCAGACATTGTGCCAAGGAGGGGCACATAATAGAGCTTTGTCGGGAACGGAGGGCCGATGAGGCAAGCGGTCTAATAAGGACTGACATTGAAGGAAATGTATTCGATAGGGCCGGAAAGTATATCGACCCAACCATCCCAGGGGGAACACGGAAGGAGTCTTTGCGGCGAGATGAAGCATTGAGCACTGCCTCATGAATGTAGTCGTGAGGAAGAAGAGTTTGTGTGAAAAGGGTCAGGAAACTTGAGCAAACTGTAAATATCACCGGAAAATCCCAGTTATATAGCCGCTGTAGATAGGCACAGCGAACAGAGGGGAGAGATTTTCGTAATAGTGGTCCGGTAAGGTAGCTCGGGTTGTAGGCAGGAGGAACCCCAATAAAATAGCTGCATATATGGGGTATGTTAGGTCTGCCTCTCACCATGTTATTAGAATGTCTCCAGTAGGAAGAGCAAGGAGTGACCATGAGGGCACTGTTGCAAAGTAGGGGTTTGTTCTATTAGGCCTAGTGATTGAGAAAAAAAGATGTGGGACCTGCATCGTGTCTAGGCCTAAATAGTTGTATAGGTGTGAGAGATAGGAGTGGTTTGGGAAGAGACCTCAGCATGGGGGGAAACAGGCTCTCTAACCGAGGAAGGTAGTTGTAAGACTTGTGTATGCATGACTTCTAGTCTTACTTTCCCCGGATTTTTGAATATGTCTCGAGTTACTTAGGTCCCTCTGACCTGAGGGGTGTGGCTGCGTCCGGATCAAAACTGTTTTAGATTTGGCTTTGGGGGCCGCATTGTCCTTGAATGATACCAGTGACGATTTGAGTTGAGATTGTTCAACTCCGAGTGTATATGTATGAAACTTGAGAACATTTGGCTCGCGCGTGAGTTGGGGTGTTGTACCCCTGTGTATATATTGAGTTGAGGCTTTATCTAAGACTATCTTTTGTATATGACGATCACAATCACTCTCACATTTGTGGTTTTATCCTAATGTATGATGATTTTGCATGAGAAACACATGAGGAACATCTCGTGAGTTGTGTGGATTTTGTGAGGATGAATAAATGTGAACTGTCTACTCTTCGGTATACTCGTGCGGCCTGCCTACAGGCAGGACAGGGCCGGGTATAAGGAGAGGGAGTGCAGTCTGTCATTGTGAAAGTGTGAAAATCCTAAGGGATTTTGTGAGTCTTTGAGGCTCGAGTACTTACCATGCCGGGTGTTTTATGGTTAAGTTGCGAAAAGGGCTCATAAGCAGGCCCCTCAATTGAGTTGGTTCGTGGTTGAGTTGTGGAGAGGGCCCATAAGTAGGCCTCTCAATTTGAGTTGTTTTATGGTTGAGGCCCCTTCAGTTTGAGGAAGGCGGCAGTGTTGTTTATCGGAAGACTCATCCTCAAAAGGGGAGGTGTTTTAAAAAGGGTCGTGTGATAGCTCATCCTAGGAAGAGAGGGATGGCTGGGAGACCTATTGAAAGAGACCTCCTTCATGTGAAAGGTGGTTAATGGATTTAAGGGCATGGTAGGCAGTGTTTGAGTTGATAAAATCTGACGAAAAGGGACCACGCTTGCTTAAGATGTTTGAGAAAGTCGCAAAAGAGTGCAGGGCGACGAACGTCTCAGGATGGATGGCTGCGCTCTGATCAAGTCAGGGGTCACGGCCTTGTGGACCTAGCGGATTTTGTTTGTGATTATGCGAAGGACGCCATGCCTTTCGTGGGAGAGCTGGTAAATGCCTTCAGACCCCTGCGTAATCTCGCAGTGGGCCCGTGATTGGTTTTGCGACGCTCCGTCTAACCACTTGTGTTAGTTCTGGGACATAGTAGGGGAATACCAAGCTAAGCGGTAAAGATTAGCACCTCTAGGGCATAACCCCAGGGGATGGCTGCTAGCCGGCGCAACCTGGCTACGGGACCACGGAGTACGAGTTTAAAGGGAGTTGCCCGCCCCAGGGAAATTACTCCGTGGGGTGGTAAAGGTTGAGAATTTTTGGGAAATCCAGATTGAATGCTTATTAGGAGAAAACCTATCATTGCGTAACCAACGAGGGTACTGCCGCTAAAATAACAATGCGGTAGGCCGTAGTCCTGGTCCGATCAGCCAGGCTATGGTGGGCCAAGATGGAGACCTAGCCTTTCTGTACTAGATTGCAGAAAGAGTTGAGTGGATACTAAGTATACAAATATGCGTATGTGTATTTGATTGTGAGAGATTCTCTGAGAAGGAAGGCGAGAGTGCCTTCAAAGGTCTCGGTTAGGGCCCCCGTGCCTAGTTTTGGCCAGGACTAGGGACACCCAACGAGAAGCCGAAGGTTCTTTAGGACGGGGGAGAGGATGATTGGGAAGGTCTTTGGAACTTAAGCTGTCAGCGTCCTAATGCCTGGGCGGTGAGGGCCCGCGTTAGAAACCTGGTAGCATATAGTTATGGAGGCATGGTTTGATGGAGGCCTCTACCCTGTGTTTGTCGGCTAATCGGATTGGTTCCTCTTTCGTCAGCATCTTGGGTAATCTGATAGCTTTTCGATTTTGCAAAGCGACGGGGACGTCACTTCATGTGGTCCGGTAAGTTGTCGGCGCGAATACCCTTACAAGGGTATCCGCCCTGGTTTTTGCAAGTGACAGAGAAATAGCTTTGCTTTAAAGTTCAAGTATACCGCGCTAGGCGCGGCTGCGTCAGTGACTTACGCTGACGGGATGGTTGACTATAATAGAGAGTGCGTGGGCGCGCAAGTTCAGGGCGCGCGTGATTTTTCCTTGTCGTTGATTATAAAGCCGGCGCGGACGCCGGTCGGTTTAACCGTGTTTTATTTTTATTTATTTTTGATTAAATAGGAATTAAGAATATTCTCTTTTGACCTAGGCGAGCGCGTGTGCGAGGACGACGGCATCGACAACGACGGTGCGACCTTGCGCGGTAAGTGGGGCGGCGTAGGATGGCGCGTGGGGGCGGCTACGACATGGTTTGGGTAGGCCGGCACGAATACTTAGCGGCCGCGGGTTTGGTTGGAGGCGGGGACGATGCCCAGGCCGTTTTTTTTGGGCCTAGGCACTGCACTGCATCACCTTATATTGGGTTTCGCGCAGGCTAACTCCAGGCTTGGGCTTAGCCCTATGGGTTACGACGTCGGACTATGGCTACGGAGGCTCAGGGATCGAGGCCGATGGGCGTCGGCACAGCAGCGGCGGAGCGTCATGGAGGAGACTGAGGGGGTTGAGGGCCCGACGGGGCTATCCCCTTTTGGTTTTGTTAGTAGGCGCGGCAAACGGACCTGAACCAGGGGACCGGTAGGGTATCAGCAGTCCTCGGCCCTTGTTTAGGATTTTTTGTATGTTTTGTTTTTTATTTTATTTTATTTTATTTTTTATTTTTCTCTATTATTATTCGCGGTCTCGTTTTAATTCGGGATGCGGTACCACGGTTGGTCGTTCAAATCTCAAAGAGCCACGGGTGGGGTATTACCACAGGTCCGTCGGGACATCCGTTAA
>BFEA01000216.1:1039762-1057773 GCA_003427395.1 Chara braunii
ACACACACACACACACACACACACACACACACACACACACACACACACACACACACACACACACACACGAGGGTCGATGACGAGCGGAAACTAAAAGGGGGGAGGACACTCACCTTGCAATGGTAGACGACCAGCGAAAACGGAGACGACAAGAGGTTGGTCTTCATGAGCGCGTCAAGAAAAATGGCGGTGGCGCATCAACAAAAACGTTGTTCAAAATTGAACTCAAATTTCCAGCGCCAAAGTGTTGAGGGGCATCACAGGAAGATGGGTGCTCCTTACGAGGGCATATGGCACATAGCCCAATGAAATGGGACCGCCGGTTGAGGGAGGGCGTTATGGAAAGTTGCGCCACTACCGACGGGGGCCTGCCAAAAAGATTTTCAGGCCGAGGGGCGTGACAGGGTATTTCGCATGTCGGAGGGGCGCGACGCAAATAAATGGAAAATACAAGGGCGCCAGACAAATTTTCCCTTCCTTTTATTAGTTAGATTTGTTATTTTACTAGTGATTCTTTTTGCGGACCGTAACCTGAAATCTCTCGTAAGCCTCACCTAAGTGAATCTACCTCTGAATCAGGGCAGGTTCGACGGAGGGAGGTAGTAACAAGTCTGGCCGAGGTTGGATTACCGGCCGCTCAGATCGCAGTGCCCCGAAGGTAAGCAACCACAGCGCGTCATCGCACGGACCAATGCTAGAGGAAGAGAGAGAGAGGAGAGGGGAGTAAAGGGGAGACAAGGAGAAGAAAAGTAACTGGGGAGAAAGGGAGAATTCGCGAGTAAGCTAGAGAGATGGATATCCACGAGGAAGAAGGAAAGAAGAAGAAGGAGGCGAGAGAGAAGGAGAACTAGGAGAAGAAAGGAGGAGGAGATAATGCCTACCAGATCAGGCAGACTATCAAGTACGGAGGCAACTGCGGAAGCTACCTCAAAGGCGGCGGTCGCAACGACAACGACGAGGGGAAGAGTGGGAGACAATGAAGAGAAATAGGGAGGTTGCGTGAAGGAAGGAGATTGAGGGGAGCAGGACGTGCAAGAGCAGGCGCAGGGGTAACGCGCGCAGACAAAACGGGCAAGATAGCACACAAAAGTGGAAGGCTAGAAGAAGGAAGAGAAGAAGAAGAGGAAAAAGAAGAGAAGAGGGGAGAAGAGGAAAACTTACCTTTTATGGTTCGATGGTGACGATAGTCCGGACATAGATACTCTCTTCACACGAATCAAGGTGGTCGGTAGCGGCGAAGAATGAACGAGCAATAGACGAGTTGTCAGGCCTCTATCGATTCTCTAACGATAACAACGATCGCGAGGGAGCGGGAGAAAGAACAAGCAAGTCTTCTATCTCATTACTTACCTCATAGTAAGTCTCTAGATAAGACGAGATGAATCGCATAAATCAACGGCTGAAATATGGAAAAAAAATGCGTTGATACTTATGAGTATTTACATAACTATTACTCGATCGATCTCGTGTCACCTCCGTCGATAGGACGAACAAACTCAAAAGGATCTTGCGCTAGTATGCACTATCACACTCATACATATGTATGTGTGGGAACGAGTGTGTGTATGTATATCTGTGTGTGTGTGTGTGTGTATGTGTGTGTGTGTGAGTAAGAGAGAAAGAGAGAGAGTGAGAGGGAGAGAGAGATTGGGCGAGCATATATAGTGAGAGAGAGAGAGTTCTTCTCCTTCCTCTTCTCAGTCCACCATCTCCTTCTTCCCCTCTCAACATCTGACTTCACTGCATATGCAGACTACGAAGGAGAGAGAGAGAGTTTGGCGACATCGGATCCAGACTCGACCTTTGGGACTTCAGACATGGCAACGAGGGATTATTGGGATTGGTGACAAAGACTTGGTGTCGACGACATTCCCATCTCCCCCCCTCCGATCGTCTGATCCCTTCCTCTTCGTCTGTGTATGTCTGGACCTGGCACTTCTTCCTGTACTGCGCCAGGCTCCGTCACACCTGGTGATGGAAACGATGCATGTTTGGTCTGAGTTCAAACATTGATTGGGCTCGTTATAAACGTTCTGGCATTCTACTTCGCTACTTTGTACTACGTGAGTGAGGCCAGTCCGGTCAGATCAGACCTCGTATCTAAGTCTTCCCGACGCTATTCAGCGCCTTTATGCACGTATGAGAATGCACTTTGCTTGTCGAGATCCTGTTCGCACCGTATTGTCCATTCAGTCATTTTCATCACATTGCAGATCCTCGGTTATCACGTATGAGAATTCACTTTGCTTGTCGAAATCCTGTTCGCACCGTATTGTTCATTCAGTCTTTTTCATCACATTGCAGATCCTCGGTTATCACGTATGAGAATGCATTTTGCTTGTCGAGATTCTGTTCGCACCGCATTACCCATTCAGTCCATTTATCACATTTCGGATCGTCGGTTAGTACGTACATCACGTACCTGTGCCATAGGCCCATAGCTTCTCGAAATTATGTTCGCACCGCATTATCCATTCAGTCATTTTATCGCATTACGGATCCTTAGTTTACATCGCTTATCACGGTAGTCCTCTCGGTAGTTCAGGAGACTGCAAGTGCGCGCATGCCCTTACACTCCCCCCCCCCCCCCCCCCCCCCCCCCCCCCCCCCCCCCCCTCCCCCCACACACCCCCCCCCCCCCCCCCCCCCCCCCCCCCCCCCCCCCCCCTCCCCCCCCCCCCCCCCCCCCCCCCCCCCCCCCCCCTCCCTCCTCTCTCCTTTCCGTAGTTATCCACGACTAACTTCGTCCCCCGAACACAACGCCCCGTCATCAAATCTGTATCTGGCCTGATAGTTTCACTAAATACAACTATAACGATAGGCTATTGTGTAGGGGCAATAGTATCGCACCACCTATGACCAACCTGTTGTCGGACAAAATACCCTTACAAGGGTATTTTGCCATATCTTTGCATTCGACACAGTAACGACACCGGCTACCATGACGGAGCTAGACTAGAATAAAGGGGGTGTGCACGCTTGGTGTGACACTTGGGAGCAAAATTCCTCGGCCACTGCGGCTGGGGCAAACATCGGTGAGAAATTTCGTTAAGAGTGTATGCGCGTTATTAGGACGCGCGCCATGGAGATTAGGATCGGTAGTAGTACCCCTCGACAGAACGAGGTCGAAGGGTCAGTTGGGTTGATGATGTGTCAGGTAGAACTACGACACACACTGAGAATTGGTCTGGTACCTGTCTATCTACCAGTACAAGGGGCTTAAAAATTTTCAACTTTTCGGCCTCCGAGTCGATACCCGTCACATCTACCTCTACTTGGTAAGGTACCAGCCTACCCGCCACTTGAGTATCTACCCTGCCACGACCCTCGATGCCACAACCACGGCTGAGTACCGGCCCTTCGGGCCTTCCGATGAAATACGTGCCCTTGCGGGTCACGCAAGCGCCCAAGGCGGCGGGCATTCAGATAGGCACGCAGATTAGCAAGCGTGCACGCTAGCGCTGGCTAGAGTGGGCTTAGGCCATTAGTTGGACTGGGCCACATTACTTTATGAATATTAGAGCTACTCCCCTTTTACTTGAAGTGGGAGCTAGCTCAGTAGGTTTTAGTACAGGGTTGATATGCGAGGGATCCGGGGATCGAGGCCTGTCACCCTCCGAGCTAGCTCCCTTTTAACAGGGAGCTCTACCTTTCGTTTTGCTTGGGTTTGAACGGCCGCGACTCGATCCCGCGACCTCGTTATCTAGGTAAGTTGTGTTATTTGCCTCATTGAAACGAGACTCTACGCTGGGCAGTTGGTAGTAGTTCTCGTTTGAATTCGTTCAAAAATTTTATTTTATTTTAGTTCGGAAGTTAGATTCGTTTTATTATTTTATTTTCTTTTATTGATTTTCTCTTTTCGCGTAGCTTTATTCCCCTGATTCACGTAGGTGAATCTGTACTCGGAAGTCGGACCGATTAAGCGGGAAAAGGGAAGAGGCCCGACCATCCTAACGTGCGGCATCAGCCTATAGCACGGAGGGCCCCTCATCAAGGAGAAGAGCAAGTCACCGCAAAATTCGCGCAGAAGCAAGATCGGGAATGACCACTTGCTGGGGAGAGCGCAGAGAGGCGAAGGGTGGAGCGCGGGAGAAAGCCGGGAGAGACAATTCGTAAGTGGGAGAGAACAGCGAGGGAAGAGGGAAAGGAAATAGAAGAAGGAGAAAGTGGTCGCTCGTAAGAGGGAAGGAGAAGAGGAAAGAGAGAGAAGAGAGAAGGAGGAAGTCGAAGGAGGAAACTTACCTGATCCGATAAGCAAGCCAAGGTGGCGACGACGAACTCAGTAAAGGCGAACGGCGTATATGACAGAAGTGAGTGTGTAGACACACGAAAGGGAGAAGGGGGAGAGATAAGAGAGGAAGAAGGAAAAGAGAGGGAGAAGTAGAGAGGGAGTACTCACCTGACCGAGCTCCGGCGACAGCGGCTCCAGCGGTAACAACGACGAAGATGGCTGCTGAGGACAACGGCTCCAACGGTGACTTGACGACGTCGGGAAACGGGAGGAAGAACGGGTAAGTCGTGACCAATCCCAGTGCTTCCATCAATAGAATAAACAAATAAATAAATAAATAAAATTGAATGAATACTTCTACGTTTAAGTGGAAGATTCATTCCGTTCTTACTTATGCCCTCCATAGTAAGAGTGTGCACTTGTATGTGTGTGTATGAACGAAAGAAGTGCAAGGGAGGGAAAGAGAGAGTGAGTTCTTCTTCTTCCTCTTCTCAGTCCACCTTCTTCTTCTCACCCTCTCATCGCCCGACTTCTCAGTATCGACAGACTACGACAAGAGAGAGAGGGAGTTGTGACTTGAGACTTGACGACATTGGATCCAGATTAGACAAGGGATTCAGACATTTTGACGAGGGACTATTTGGGCCTGTGCCGAAGACTTGATGTTGACGACATTCCCATCTTCCCCTCTTCTTCGTCTAACCTCCCTCTTCTTCGTCTGTGTATGGTAGGAGCTGGCGCAGTCTTCCTGTGTAAAGCGCCAGACCCCTTTACACCATAGAATGATGATTATGATGTATGTTCGAGGCTGCATTGCAATGCTGATTGTTCGGATCATCGGCGCCTAAGTCTGCCACTACGCTATCTCAGGTCGGTTCTCGATCCACCGATACAGGAGGCGACGGGGGGGGGGGGCGCGTGCGTGTGAGGGAGAGAGGGAGAGAGAAAGGAGATGGAGAAGGAGAGATGGAGATTAAAGAAGGAGAGAAGGAGAGAGGAAAGAGAGAGAGATTGGGTAAGATACGTGTCGCCGAACCGGTAAGTCTCCAGCCACGGCGCGACACACGCTGCTTTGGATCAATAAAGCGAGCAAATCAGAAAGCGGCAGTGTATATTTCCCCGTTTCAGCGGAAGATTCATCTCGTTTTTTGCCCATCCTATCAATGGACTGTATATGTGTGTGTGTGTGTGAGTGTGTGTAGAAGTGAGAGAGAGAGAATGGTAGGCTTACTCGGTAGTTGATGATCATCACCGCTGCAGACAGGCAACATTCCCGATGCGCGATGCACCCTTGGAAACGAATGAACTCGACCTTGAAGATAGCTTGTATACATTCGTTATTATTATTATTATTACCATTATTAAGTAATATTATTAGTATTAGTATTGTGTTGAATCAAGCCATGACTACGATGATGTGAGTTGAAGAAACGAAGAGGAAAGAGCAGGTGTGAGGTGCGCGAAGGTAATAGCTCACATGCGAGGAGCCTACCACAGGGATGAAAAACGACCATGGGGGGGGGATTGAATGGGCACACTACTATCACACTCGACACAGGCAGGGCGACGTGACCGAGGGGGTGCAGCCTACTCGGTATCGCGAAGGGGCGAGAAGGGGAGTAGCGATGCGCGGGAGAAAGATCGGAAGGGGAAGGAGAAGGAGAGAGGTGAGAGTGGGAGAGAGAGAGGGAGAGAGAGAGAGAGAGAGAGAGTTCTTCTTCTTTCCCTTCTAAGCCGCCATCTCTTCTTCACCCTCTCATCCTCTGACTCCTCGGTATCTGCGGGCTACGAGAGAGAGAGAGAGAGAGAGAGAGAGAGAGAGAGAGAGAGAGAGAGAGAGCTTGATGACATTTGGATCCAGACGCGACATTTGACTTCAGACATTTTGAAGAGGGATCGTTTGGGACTTGTAATGAGACTTGGTGATGATGGTATTCCCACCTTTTTCCCTCTTCTTCGTTTGATCTCCTCCTCTTCGTCTGGTGCCTTTCTCCTCGTCTGTGCGTGTCTGGACCTGGCGCCCTATTCCTGTGTATAGCGTCAGGCCCATCACACCATGTGGTAAGAATGATGTATGTTTGGTCTGCTTGCAACGTTGACTCGGTCAGGTCAGGATCTGTATCTAAGTCTTCTGTTACGCTATCTGTACCTCGTATAAGAAGTCGATTCTTGTTCTGGTCTGTACCTTACTGTATGCAATGCGCATGCACGTAGTGAAAAAGGGGGAGAAAACTCACCTGATCGCGAGTGATCGTTGTTGCCGCGGTAGAGAGACTAGCCCAAGTACAACACACTCTTAGTTTAACCATGCCGGGCGGAGAGAGTAGCTTGCGTACATTCACTTTATATTATTACGATTATTATTATTGTTGTTATCACTATTATTATTATTGTTATTATTATTAGTAGTATTGTTATTATTATTATTATTATTAATATTATTATTATTAGTATTATTGTTGTTATAACTATTCGGTCTCGACCATGAGTTTGGGTATGTACGTGGAGGAAGTCAGGTGCGTGAGAGGCGTTGAGATTATTGAGATCGCCTTCAATACGGGTTGGCCGTCTTCTTCATTAAGTCGTTGTCACCTTGCTCACATACATAACGGATTGTCTTGTCTGTCCTCGGGATCACAATGGTCGAAGTCAATCCCGATTCATCTCGGTAACAGGAAAGGGTATCAAGAACGGGGTTAGTAAGAAAGTGAGAAGTCGAGAAGAAGGTAATGGAAGTAGTAGAAGAAGTAAACATGACCGATGGAGTGACAACGGAAAAGGAGGAAAGGATGGGGCCATCAAGGTCTGATTGGGAGGAGACTAGATACGTGCTCTGTACATGAAGGAGATGTCGGCTATGGTGGTGACAGTCATGTACATTGATCTTGAAAGACGAAGTGAGCCTGTTGGGTGAGAACAACTGTAGGAAGGATAGTAGCGTAGCGTAGGCTGGGACGCAGGGATGAGGGTGGAGAGTCCAATGGGCCTTATCTCTTGGAGGAAGAAGAAGAGGAAGAAAAAGAAGAGGAAGGGAGGAGAAGAGAGAAGACGCCAGTGGGAGGTGGAAGCGATTAAGGGAAGACGACGACGTAGAAAAGAGCAAGAGAAGGAGGCGACAAGCATGATGAAGGGGAAGAACAGAAGGAGAAAGAAAGAGGGAGAGAAGTAGAGGGAGAGGGAGGAGATGGAGAAGGAAGAAAGAGAAGGAGAGAGAGAGAGAGGAGATGGAGAAGGAAGAGAGAGAAGGAGAGGGAGAGAGAGGAGATGGAGAAGGAAGAAAGAGAAGGAGAGGGAGAGAGAGGAGATGGAGAAGGAAGAGAGAGAAGGAGAGGGAGAGAGAGGAGATGGAGAAGGAAGAGAGAGAAGGAGAGGGAGAGAGAGGAGATGGAGAAGGAAGAGAGAGAAAAGGGGGGAGAGAGGAGAAAGGTGGAGATGATAAGTGAAGGATGATGATGATGATGATGATGATGACGATGTGAGAGCACTTACCTCGTATTGGAGATGGTCTGCATGGGCGACGTCCTCAAGTACTTCAGGCTGCCAGTGATGTCAACGGTTGCATTGTCTTTGGTAGTCTGTAGTAGCTGTGTAGGAGTAGACGGGGCGCTGAGTGCAAGTGGGAGTGTGAAGGAACTGGACTCTTGTGTGGAGAGGAGAGAGTACACTCTCCATGGACATTGATTCTCAGTGCTACGAACGTCCATTGGTGTATTATTTGTGCAGTGCTGATCTTCGGATACGGTGTGACTATTTGGCTTTCAAGGTGATGGTGTAATCTAGAATTGTCATCTCGCTGTTGCTATTTTTTTTTCCTTGCTCTATCATTATTGTTATTATTATTATTATTATTGTTGTTGTTGTTGTTATTATTATTATTATTGTTGTTGTTGTTATTATTATTATTATTATTATTATTATTAATATTAAAAGATGCACAGTAGGAAGAGTCCACGTGACATCTGTGGGGGGGATACTTACCTGGTGCTGATACGTGCGGCATTTGCCGCTACCGGCCCGTGCTCTAAAGAGCTGTTGTCGTCATCCCTCGGCATTGTAGGTATAGGCTAGGAAGGATCCGCCATCAGACGTCTCGGCGCTGAGCGGCAGATAGAACTTCGACATTGGTTCTGCATTTGATGATGATGAGACTATACCAGCATCGTCAATTGTGAACTTTTGCTATGCTCTCTCTTTTGGTGGGAATTGCATTGCAATTCTGCTTTCGGTTCGAGGTCCCGACTATCTGGTCTTGTGTACGTGATGTTGTTTGATTGCTAAAGTTCGCTATTGCTCATCATCTTACTATTTTTATTATTATTATTAGGATTATTATCATTATTGTTATTATTATTATTATTATTATTATTATTATTATTATTATTATTATTAATGAACATTTGCGGGCGAATCAGATTGTGGGATGGGGAACGAGGCTGTGAGTGAAGCAAGAGACATACCTGATGGTGGAAGCGGGCGGCATTCGGCCGCTGTCTGCTCGTACTTCGGGAGAGCCACTGTCATAAACTCCCCGCCATTGTAATATAGGGTAGGTAGGATCTGTCATCTGTAGTCTGGGCGCAGAGTGCCAGATAGGAAGTCGACATTGGTCCTGCATTAATGATGATGATGATGTGAGGGCACTTACCTTGTCCTGGTAATGGTCCACCTAAGGACAACATCTTCAAGTACCTGGATTCTGCTGCTGATGGCGATAGTTGCATTGTCTATACGTTAGGCTGGTAGTAGGCTGTGTGATCATAGTCTGGGCACTGATCACCAAGCGAGAAGTAGGACCGAGGACATATACGCGGGTAAGAACGAGACGTAAGCCCTCAGAGATATGCGGGCTTAATACTATGATTCTCCGTCAAAGGAAACATCAGTGCATCACTGTTTTTGAACAAGAGTTCGGACTTGCTAATTTTCAATTTGATTTAGCAGTCTGGACTTTGTCATTTTGCATTTCCTTGCATTTATGAGCCACCAGCCTACGGTCTGCTCTCTGGCCTTATGGGATTTGCCTCACCACTACTGCAGAACGAAGGATTGTTTTGCTCTCTTTGTGTTTGCTCGGCGTGTGAGTATGTGAGTATTCTCATCCGCCGATACATGGAATAAGCATGACTGAGTTAAGTTGTTTTATCAGACTGGAGAATGAACCCTGGCAATATACCAGGAAACAGAAAACTGATGAACTAGCAGGTACGGATGGATACAGCCGAAACAGACAGAAAGAGAGAGAGAGACGAACAGATGATACGTGATGACGTGGACACAGACAAACGCCCAATAACTCTCTGTTCGTACACACGTGATCACCCTGGGTGTCCCACAATGCTACTTACTACACACACACGAAAAGAGAGAACAAAAAAAACTGGACAGACAGACAGATGGGACAGTCACAGTCTGAAACAGACAGACTCTGACTGTCTCGGACAGACTTAGACAGTCTCTGACAGACACAGACAGTCTCAGAAAGACACAGACAGACAGATACACGCCCTCTTAGCCCCAAACTACAACTATGGCAACACTGGTCGCCTCCCCCTTGTCGCTATGGCTATCCCCGTCACCTTTGCCCACTTCGAACTTCGGGCCTGCTGCAGACTCCCTCGCACAAGACGCTGAGACAGCACCCCGCGTGGCTTCAGCATGAATGAATGAGTGGACTGGGCGCTGCCTGTGGGGTAGGGCGCCGGCGGCCATAGCCCGGCTGCCTATGTGCGCAGAAAGAGGAAGGCCGAAGTTGGTTCTTCGGAGGTGAAGGGTACTGGGTTATCAAGGGAGAGTGAGGGTGAAGAAAAGACGTACCGGGCGGGGAGAAACTCGGCGTTGGTATGAACGTCATCACTCACTGGTTGTCAAGTGTCTGATTGTTTTCATGCTGAAGTCATAGAGATAGGCTGTGGTGTAGATAGGGCGCCTGGCGCTGTTCATAAAAGAGAGCTACATTGGGTTCTGCGGCTGGTGTTGCCCGATTGGGCATGGACATTTGACTCATGATTCTGTCGTATCATCCTCAATTGGATGGTTACATGGTTCCATTGTGCTATCTGTTTTGGCTTTGACTACAAGAACATTAATGTGATTTTGCATTCTGGAGTTCTATGTTTCGTCCATACTCATGTTCCTTGCATCTTCCAGTACTCCGGTTCTGCTGTTGACGCCGGCAGTTGCATTGCCAGTTTGTAGACTGGTAATAGGTGCGAGATCATGAGCTGGATGCTGAGCACCACGTAGGAGGAAGGGTTCTGGACACTTATGAAGGTGACTAAACATGCGGACTCGGTACCTTTAGATCTCCTTTCATAATACGTCAGGGCAGTTTTGCTCTTCCGAGCAGTGCTGGACTTCCGGGCTTTCAATACGATTTGCAATCTGAAAAACTGTCATTTCGTTATTATTATTATTATTATTATTATTAAATACAATCAAACTCGTTCTCAGCCACGCTTTCCACCCATTCAAACAGCAGCGCATCAAACTGATGACATGCGCCTGCTCGAAACCCGGGGTACGGGTTCACTTCCAAAGAATTTGGCAACTCAGCACCCGAACGACTCTCTGAAACACATACACCGGATTGCCCGGGATACCACACTCACAACACTTTGCGACAGCCAGCGAGCGAACTAAAGGGACAGACATACAGGTTGGACAGACAGGCTCAGACTATGACACAGATAAGCAGACACACAACAACAGTTGCTATGTGACATACAAACATATTCGCACACTGGCATAGACACGGTGACCCAAACACTGTGATACGCAGGTGCCATGACTCAATGAAACACAGGTACATGGACCGCGGACAACTCAGTAACGTACACGGTCAGAAAGCACAGGTGCATGGATACCGTGATTCAAACATGGTCACGACGGTGCGGACAGTCACAAGATTACAGAGTGTATGGCGATGTAACTAAAGGTATATACGCAGGACACGATGCGATAGACACTCATACACGATGGTACAGGGTCGCGCGGATACCCGGTGTCACAAGCTGTATGTAGGGACGAAATTGCGCAAAGAGATATAGCTATACACGGTGATGCGGTCACGCGCATTGTAATGCAGATGCAATCACGCTGGTGAGCACGGTCACGCACTGCGTCCTTCGGGCTCACTGCAGACCTCCTTACACAAGAACGCTGAGTCAGCGCCCCGCATGGCTCCCGCGTGAATGAATGAATGGCTGGGCGCTGCCTCTTGATTATACTTCTACAGGTCGTGGGCCTGGCGCATTTTTTGGGCCAAAGTGCACACAGTCCCGTGCGGAACTTACTAGATCAGACTGGGACTGATCGAAGCTTACCACTGACTGACTGTGGACTCACTGCTAACCTATGCATTTGCACTACAGTCTAGTCCACCACTTGACTCGCCACGTGACCCACTTGCCACTTGCCTCTATGAGCCCCGTCAGACCCCATTTTGCAGCAAGTCGGCCGCCCTAAGTGAAGGCAGGCTCGATGAGACCTTCAGGGCCTACTCTGATCACCACGCAACTAAAGAGAAAATTCCGGCAGTTGCGCAGAGCCAGTTAGTTAAAAAGAATCCAGGCCCGGGGCTGGATGCGGGTACTGGGTCACATGCCAGAGACGGTTGGCACATACAGCCACCACAGGCCCATGCCTGTTCTCGATCATGCTGGGCCTCAGACTACCGGGGCCTACAGGAAACTTCCTGGGACTGGACGTAGGCAGGCCGCTTCGGGACAACAAAGGGCCTGCCTCCTTATTGCACATTTGGGTGCAGGTTGCAGGTTGCACGAGCACTAATGCGCTATTGGCTGGCTGGCACTCACACTCTCGCGGGCGAGCAGGAAGCGGTGGGCAGCCATAGCCGAGCTGCACCACCATGAGCTGGGTGTGGTGCAGGGTGGTCCTTGGGTGCATATGGCATCTGTGTGGTGAGAAACAGGTTGTGAGTATAGCGAGAGACGTACCTGGTGCTAATAACGTACAGCATAGGCCGCTGTATGCTCGTACTTCGAGAAGCTGATTGTTGACAACTTTGGAGATGTAGTGTTAGGCTAAATAGGATCTGCCAGCTGTAGTCTGAGCACCTAGCGCCAGGTAGGATACCAACTCTGGTTCTTTATGGATGAATGAGGGAATGGGACAATTTCAGCATGTCAAATTATAAACTATTGGTGTGTTCTTATTTAGTGGATTTGGTGATGCAAGTCTGTTGTTGATTCAAGGCCAAGATTATCTGGCCTCAGGTGTATGATACTGTTAGATTTTCTGAAGTTGGTTGTCATTTGGACTGAGTGGGTTATTTTGTTATTATTACTGTAATTTTATTATTATTATCTAATTTTACAAACAGGCTCATTGTTTCTCTTCGCACTTCTCATGACTGCAAACGGCGACACAGCAAACTGACGACATGCATCCCGACAATACTCAGGGATCTGGCAGCCAGACAAGAGTTCACTTTCGCGACTCAGCGCCAAAACAACTCTCTATTTCACATGCACTGGATTGCCTGGACATCCTGCACACGATATTGTGCGCTCACCTACCTACACACACACAGCATGAGAAGAGGGAAAAGACGAACTGACACGCCGAGTGAACACATATGCCGGGTAATCAGACATACCGGGTGAACTGATATACCAGGTAACATACACACCGGGAAGACGAATACACAGTAAAAGCACATACAGGCAAACAGACAGGTAGACAGGGAGGCGAGGGGACTTACATGTGACACTATAGTTTTTTTCGTATGATCTCCCTCCTCCTCGTCTGTGTATGATTGGGAGACTGGAGCATTTTCCCCTAGAGTAAGCACTAGGCCCTTTCACACCCTGCGATGGTGATGGTGTATGCCTGATCTGCATTTTGATATTGATTGGTCTGATCATTGGCACTGTAACCTTCGCCGCGCTATCCTGTACTACGTGAGAAAAGGGTTTATCTTGTTCTGGTCTGCACCATTACGCTATCGACGCGTGTCATACAGGTACACAGGTAACACGTGCATGGGGATAGTCACGCAGAGACTGAAACACGGTGCACAACACGTACACAGTCACACATAGATTGTGACATAGAGTGACACAGGTATGGTGACACACGGTGCACAGTCACCCACACAGTCACATACAGACTAAGGCATACAGTGATGTTGGGGCGCTCACGAAAGATAAATAATGATACGGTGACATAAACGAGCACTAACGCAGTCACACGACATGCATATACAATTCATAGTGACAGACATTGAAAGATTGTGCAGATACACAGGCACACAGCCGCTGTGACAATACATAGATATTGTGGGACACACGGATGCTGTGACAAACACGAAAGGATGCCGTGACTCAGATTGGTATGGAGAGACACAGACCGTGACATACGCAGCGTGACACAGACTGTGGTACGCAGTGACACAAAGAGAAGGAGACACACGTGTAGCAAGGGAGGCGAAGAGAGAGAGAGAAGGAAGAGGCTGTAGGTTGAGTTGAGGAGCAAAGTAGGCTGAGGCATTGGAGTTGACATGGGCCTGAGGACTTCAGCTTTGGCTCGCTACTTCATTGTATTGCTCTGTTCGGCTGAAGGCACAAAACTATGATACTTGCTGCTTGTATACAACTATTCAGACGTCTGTGTGATCTCACAACCCGGGTTGGATGTCATTCGTTTTCATAATCCTAGATATTATTATTATTATTATTATTATCATTATTATTACTATTATTATTGTTATTTTATCAGCATTTTATTATTATTATTATTATTATTATTATTACTATTATTATTATTATTATTATTATTATTATTATTATTATTATTATTATTATTACTATTACTATTATTATTATTATTAATATTATTTATATCGTTTGAGACCACATACTAGAATAGGGATCAGAATCAGACAGAGGTGCGAGGCAACAGAGCGAGAGAGGGGCGCCAATAAGTATAACGACTCTTACATCCTTCATCCTCCTTCGCTTTCCCATGCCTACACCACACATAAGCACATAACCATCTTCTAGCAACATGAGTGAAATAGTATTTTCAAATGGCTTACTTAGATCATGACTCATGCGCAAATGGACTCCGTTCCATATTTGATCCATGTAACAGAGCGATTGCGGGAGCTTTGCAGGAGTTCAGGCGGAACTCTGGATGCAGGGAACGACGAGGTACGTTACTCTGACCCAATTGCTATTTTAGAACATAACAGGCTACCATCCGCAATGATGCTCATAAAGGTTAGGGATTCAGGATCGATAAACCCTTCAAAAGTTAAGGGATGGACAAAGGTCTTGGATTGCGGGTAGAAAGAAGGTTGGCTGGGTGTAAATTGATTGATTCTGGATACAACAATCTTATTGTGTGGGCATTGGTTGAAGGTATGGATACAAGCTATCAACCTCTCACGATCATTCTCTCTATACCTCATCTAAATAATGATGGGTACCTGATTTGAACTTGCTATAATCTATTGCCATAGATCACACCGATCATTTCTCATTATGCATCTGACTCCAACACAAGTTCTCAAACTTTCAACGATTCAGGGCTCGAATGTCATCGAAAACAATAACTTGATCCATCGGTAAGACTTGTGTGGAGGTAAGAATAGCAGGGGAATTCTGCCTTAACTCCAATGAGCCTTACGCTTGGTCAGTGGTAAGAGCAGGATCCTTGGACACCCGCCTTATTGAGGGCTAGCCAGTGATAAGAGAAGCAGGAAAATTCTGTCTTATCAGTAACTAGTCTGATATAAGAGTTGTGAGGTTTCAAGGACATCTGCCTTGTCATTAACCAATCCAATATTCGCTTCAGTGGTAAGAGTAGTAAGGATCCTTGAACACCCGCCTTATTGAGGGCTAGCCAGTGATAAGAGAAGCAGGGAAATCCTGCCTTATCAGTGACTAGTCCGATATAAGAGTAGTGGGGTTCAAGGACACCTGCCTTATCATTGATCAACCTAACATTCATTCAGTGGTAAGAGTAGTAACGATCCTTGGACACCTGCCTTGTTGAGGGCTAGCCAGTGATAAGAGAAGCAGGGAAATCATGTCTTATCAGTGACTAGTCTGATATAAGAGTTGTGAGGTTTCAATGACACCTGCCTTATCAATAAACATCCTAGCGCTTAGTTAGTGATAAGAATAGCAAGGATCCTTGGACACCCGCCTTATTGAGGGCTAGCCAGTGATAAGAGTAGCAGGGGAATCCTGTCTTATCAGTGACTAATCTGATGTAAGAGTAGTGAGGTTTCAAGGATACATGCCTTATCAGTGACTAACCATAGGATAAGCCTACCGCTAAGTGTGTTTTGGTTCACAAGGGCCAAGACCCACAAGATTTGTCTTTGTCAAACAAGTTCCAGTAATAAGTGGATATATCCTGAATGGTCTGTCATGCCACTGCTAACTTTCTTCACACTCAGCATTATTTGATCCTAACTAATTACCTCTGATTCTACTGAGAAGGGATAAAGTGAGATCTTACCTCAGAGAGAGACTATTCATTTGTCTGATTTCTTTCCATGAGATTCTTTGCACAAGTTGGATTGATGATGTGCTCATGTGTGTTGGGAGAAGGAAGGGAACTTAGACAGGATAATCCAGAAAAGGATAGGAATGAGATAGTGAGGAGAATATGGGGAGTTAGTACGACAGTAAATGGGGAAGTGAATTATTATTCACTACCTGAAGCGAAAGGGCAACAACCCAAACAATTAGTTAAGGATAGGAGTCAAATAGAAGACACAGAGTCTAGAAGAAACTTTCTAGATCTCAGTTAGGAAAAGATATGTTAAGTTTCTTTTGGACTGTGTTGTGTATGCAAGTTTCGACACTTCGGAGAACTTACGGGGAATCCGTAAGAGCGGCAATTCTTTTATCTCTAGATAACAGGTCGGTAGAACTCCGACTCAACTTCCACCATGGCTTGACACTCACACCTAAGACAATACCTAAGAAGGGAACAAATAAGTCTTCTCCCTGTATTTATGCCTAAATTGTCCAAATCACACTCATGAGTCTTCGACATATGTGGGGCTGGGTAAATGGAGTCAGGGTTAGGAAGAAATGTTATTTTCAAGGTTTTGGAGCGTGAGTGACTTGCTATGAATGGATTAAAGGTTGACGCTTGTAGCGCATTTTGTGTCTGCATCTGTATGTGTGTATGTGATGTCTTGCATCTGCACAGGTGTTGAACGTCTGTGTTGTCTTCTGAGTTGGGATCGTCTGAGAAATTCGGGCAAAGGGGCATGACAATTGTGAAAGTGAGGTCCACCGCTCAGTCAGCTCCCCTGATTTACATATATATATATATGTATATACTTGTGAATGGGATCGTAGGCTGGTCGGTACCTAGGAAGTCATTTTGTCCGGGGCTTCTTTTAAGAAGAATGAGAGATTACTAAGGGTTTGACTCTGGCATTTTCATAAGGTCAACAAAGGGGACATAGAGTCATTGTCATAGTTAGTTAAGCGTGGAAGACTGTCCGAGAAGTCGACCTGATTAGATAGTCGGTCCTGAGAGTTAGCACCTCGGGGCTCGACACATGGGTCAGTCTTAAGGTGTTTTACCACGCGTATGCCAATGCTACGGCGATCGAGAAAACGCCCTCGGCTGACCTACCTCTGCGATTGCATGTAAAAGCCTTCGCACGTGGGTCAGTAGCTCAGCAGGGATACGCCCACCTAAAGGACGGTGACAGCTCCCGCGGGTGGAGGTATGTTGTACCTCGCGGGATCCCTAACCTGTCGTAGGGGGTCGCGAGAGGTATAGCACGCGCGCACGGTCGGAGTTGGTATTTCGTAAAGGAACAAGGAGAACTCCTGCGTGACACGACCGTGAGGTCCGACACAAAAACTTACTTCGGGACTGGGTGTGGGACCGCCACGCGCCACACTGCTCCCCCACTGCCCATTTCTTTTTTTTTCTCCTCTCCTTGTTCTTGATTTTTATGCGTGTCATCCTTGCGGAGGGGCTATGCTAATCTTCATAATCTCTGTATCATTCCATTTTTCACAGATGTCCCGAGGGCTTTCTCGCCTCTTGTCCTCCACTTTTTTTCTTTGCAGACAGAACATGCACCAATCTTCCAACTGCACAGAAAAGGCTTCTTCGTTCTTCTTCATTTAAGCTTGTCATCTCTGCGCAGGAGCCATGCTAATCCTCCTTGTATTGTTCCAGTTTTAACGGATGTCCCCAGGGACAATTTCTTCTTCTTAGTCGCTTGGTTAAGTGTTTGCCTCTTAACGTGGAGGTCACGTGTTCGATCCTTGGATCGGTGCGGACGGACAGATTGCTGTCTGGAGTAAGTTTCACTTCACTTCTTCTTTTTCTTCTAACTGCAGAAAAAAAATTCAAAATTTTAACTCAACAGCGCATGGGTTCAATAAAAGTAGCATATGTTTTAATTCTCCGTTCTCTTTACACGGTCCCTTTGTCCTTGCCTCTCGCAGGAAAAAAAAAAAAAAAAAGGAGAGAGACGGACGTGGGTGTAGAGACTTCTACATGCTCCCGTCCGCTAATCCTCCCTCCCTGCCTCTCGCATGAGAATATGTCACCGATACTAGCTGTAGACTTTTCGCCAGATTGGGGGATTTGCGCTCTGATCAGGAAAGGCAAATAGGGGCACCGATACTAACAGAAAGGCAGAAATCGAAGGTGAGAAAGATAGGAGGAAGGAAAAAGGAGAGAGAAAGGAGAGAGAGAGGAGGAGGAGAAAGATCGAAGGGGAATGGGAAGGAGATAGGAGCGAGGAGATGGAGAAGGAGGAAGGAGA
>BFEA01000216.1:1076167-1091635 GCA_003427395.1 Chara braunii
AGAGAGGGGGGGGGTAGGGTAACTAGGAGACAAAGGGAGAAGACGAGAACTAAGGGAACTTGATTAACGTGGTGCATGCAGAAATCAAGAGCGAGGAGCGGGAGCAGGTAACGAGAAATGGTTAGGCGTATGACGCTTTGGAAAACTCAGGCGCGAGGGATCTTGCCGCACATTTCTTGGATAGAAGGGTGGAGGTTAGCCTGCCCTCCAGGGGCGGGGTGTATAATCCGGTGATGGACTGGGTTGGGGTAGAACTGGTAGAGGACACGGTGTACCTGGTGGTGGAACTAGAATGGCGCGCAAGGGGTGAGTTTGGGGGCACCAATCTGGGCTTGCCAGGACGGGTGCGCGCGACAGGGTCCCTATACGTGTCGGATGCGGGATGGCGGACCTTCGGGGTGGCCTTGGCGGATGGCGGTGACCCCGTACGGATGTTTGACGGGCCGTGGCAGGTGACCTGGAGGGAAGGGTTTGCGTTTGCCAGACCGGACCGGGATGACGTAACGGCGACCGTCTGGGTGGTCGAAGTAGGAGCTAGTATCTTGCCTTATGAAAATGTGCGCATGGTCTTGCCACCCTTTTTGCTTGAGCGAATGGGAGGGGTAGAACGGGTTGAGATGGCAGTAATAGCCCTGGGTAGGTTGAGTTTTAGTAACATGACCATCTATCGAGAATACTATCGGGCCTTTCCGGAACTAGGGCCGTTCGAAACATTCTAGGAGCGAAACATTCGAGGTGCGAAACATTCGAGGAGCAGGAGTACGAGGTGCGAAACATTCTACTGGCCGTAGTGGGCACTAGACCTGGAATACCGACGGTAACCGAGGAAGTCGTGTGGGAGATAGCTAGGCGCGAGATAGGATGCGGGATGACGTATGTGGACGACGTCCGCCGGCTGTTCGAGGGGGTAGAAGAATAGGAGGGCAAAAAACAAAAGCAAGGGGGAAGGTAGATCAGCGGCATCGGGCTATAAGGGCCCTTGAAGAAAACTAAAAAGAGAGGTTCCTTTTCCCTTTTCCCTTTTTTTTTGTGCGTGGTGTATGCAGGGCGATATTCACCAACAATGACGGCAAGGCGCGTCCGTACGAACCGGCGGGACATGCACCCGCAACCGCCCATGGAAACCGGAGGCGGATGGGAAGTGTCACTCCCGGCAAGCTATATTGTTCGGGGGATAGATACGGAATGGCGGGCTGTGACCCTAGGACGGAATCAGGCTTTCATGTTAGTTGAGTGCCTATGGGGTGGCATGAGATTCGATAGGGGGCCAGGAGACGACTTATATACTGACCTCAGGGTGACAGGGACTCTATATTTCCCAGAAATCGGGGGGCAAATGCTGGGAGCTGGACTGGCCTTGGGGCATGGGTTGTTACTAGTGTTTCGGAGGGTAGTCAGGGTCCTGAGCCGGATAGGCCATGAGGTTAGGGGAAGACGGAATGTGGGATTAAGGACGCGAGTAGAAGTAAGGGGATGGCGAGACTTTAGGGCCCCTATGTCTGGACTGTGCTGGCAGGTGCCCCGGTTTATGGTTGATTTGGTTTTTGGGAGCCTCGCTTTGGCAATGGACCTGGTGAATTCAACCGTAATCTGGGAACGCTACTTCTCACCACAGGCCACGGGGATGTTCTATGACGTGGCAGTAAGGCACGGGCCGTTCTGGGGAAATCGGGCGCGAGAATTGCTGGAACTTCTTGAGATCCTGATATTCGGAACGCCCCGTCTGTCGTTTGAGGAATACAAGCCAATAATCATAAGGGAGATCGAGATGGGGGAGAACTATCTCGCAGGGGTGGCAAGACTATTTGAGGAACCGGATGAGAGGGAGAGACCGGAAGAGCCAGCATAGGAAAGATGCCGGGAAAGATGGTAGAAATAAGAACCAAAGGGAAAGAAAAATAGGTATAAAAGAACCGATTGGATGGCCGCGACCAGGTCTACCATGGGTTGAACACATGCCAGGAAAAGGGGGGGGGAGAGACGCCGTTGCAACCAAAGGTGCGACTAAGATACCTAGGATAAGCAAAGGGAAGAGCAAAAAGGGGTGAAAAATAGGCAATTCTAAAGGCTAAGATAATTATGTGCGATTGCCCAAAAAAAAAAAATTCCCTTCTTCCATATCACAGGGCTAGAGGAAGGAAAACATGGCCACGGGAGACGAGGCTAGAAGTCAATTGAGGGACGAAAATCAGGACGTAGAGGACGATGTAGATCAAGAAGAGCGGGACCTAGGGGATCGGGGCTCGGCAATGTCACTAGGAAACAGGGAGAGGAGCAAGGACGCTGTGCCCGGGGAAGATTCAGGAAAGAGCGGGGGAAGTAAACGGGGGACTCCGGGAACCAAGGAAGTCAGAGACAGGGAGAGTCCGGCACGTCAGCAGCCCGAGGGGGCAGAGCCGAAAAAGGTCAGGCTAACGGATGCACGGAGAAAGCTAGCCGAAGTAGAGAGACGCACGGCAGAATACAGGGCAAAACTATTGGAAGAGATCATGAACGATGCCAAGAAAAATGCCGTCGATGACAGGACGTTGGAAGAAGGGGAACTGGACCTCGGGCAAGGAAGCCAGGATGGGGATGCACAACACAGGAAGGATCGGCCCAGAGACACGAGGGACACCCCAACAAGGAAAGGGAAAGAAGGAATAAAATTCCTTAGGGAGGATAGAGATAGACCAGTCAATCCACTGCTATTGGACAGCGGAGCAAGCCGACCCTCGGTGTTGCCTGTAAGTGCAAGAGGATGCGAGGGACTCTAGAGCCTGAGGGAAAGGGTGCTAGGATGGTTTGACTCGGAAGGGATGGCAAAGCCAAAAGGGCAACTCGATTTTAGCAAGAAAGGCGCCGGTCCGAGTTTCGCGACAGGACCTGGGATGATTGAGGGAGGGCTTAGGAAGGTGGTGTCGTCCCTCACGCGTGCTCTAAGCAAAAACCAGGGATACTTGGCTGACGCCAAGAAAAAGTTGACTTTCGATGGCGGAAACATCACCAAGTTCCTAATCGATTTTGAAAATCTAGCAGCCTTACTAAGATGGACTGAGGAGGAAAAGATGGAGCGCCTAGGCCAGCATGTGTCACTCAACCTAGGTAGGGACATAATGACAATCGTCGCAACAAGCGGATCATGGAAAGAGGTCAGGGACGTGATCATAAGGAAGTATCTAGCAGAAGAAAAGATGCCACGGAGGCAGAACTGGCTACAATGCAGAGGAAGAATTTCGCAACATACGGCGACTTCCTAAGGGAGTTTACTCTCGTAGCACTACGAATCCCCAGAGTGACGGACCGAATAATGAGCAAGTACTTCCTAAAGCAGTTCACCGAGTTTGACAAAGATAAGATCTTGTCCGCCTACCAGCAGACAACAAAGTTCCTGAACACTAGAGACGTAGATTTCAGCACTATAACGGATATTGCAGAAAAGATGGTGGTGACTGACTCGTTGGCCCTTCTAAAAGAAGGAGAGATCATAGATTTGATAGGCAAGAATTGAGATAAAGTGAAGAAAGGAATCGAAAGCCTGCACGAGCAGGTCCACAGGGTTGACAGCAAGATAGAGAGAGTAGAGAATGCCTTACTGGTGATGCAAGCCCAGGTCTCGCAAACGCAAGCAGTACGACCCCCCCTCCCACCACAAGAGGCAATCGTACCCCCAGGGATAACCAACCGCGGTAATAATCGAAAGGACCCGGCCAATAAGCAGTGCAAGTAATGCACGATAGTCGAGCATTTTGTCCGCATGTGTCCCAGGCTTAACCAGGATATCATCCTTAAACGGTGCCTTAGAACTTTGCGCGGGGAAATCCAGGGGCCACGCGGGGAAAGGGTAAACTGGAACTCGCCGGGAGGGATGCGAAGAGCAGTAATCGCACTTAACAACCTGGACGCAGTCGCGGTTGAGGCCGAAACAGTAGAGGAACTTACCTGGGGATAGGCACCCGGGCGAGGGCACCAGGTTAACTTCATCACCGAGAGTGATGACCGCGACGGGGTTAATGTGACCACCAGACAACGGGGTGCTGCAAAGAAGGTAATTCAGGACGCGGTCATGGAAGACGCGCAGGAAGGGTCGAATCCACCAGCAGAATCGGACCACGACAAAGTTTACGGCAAGCCTAGGGAGGAGGCGCCCGTAGACAAAGTAACATCTGCAAAGAAGAAATTCAGGTACCAGATCCCTATCCTTGCCGATCTTGAGATAGACCACACTCTTAGCCAGTTGCTAGT
The DNA here is from genome assembly GCA_003427395.1 of Chara braunii. Lineage (NCBI taxonomy): Eukaryota > Viridiplantae > Streptophyta > Charophyceae > Charales > Characeae > Chara > Chara braunii. The sequence continues at coordinate 1,080,392 of BFEA01000216.1, forward strand.
GACCATGGTATCGGTTGCTTTCCAGACCATGTTGCAGGCTAGTCCTAGACTACTAAAGGGCCTAAGACAGCTGCTAACAAGGCAAAGGGTGGAAGTAGCGGAGGAACCGGGTGAACGCGAAGAAGGCAAGGAACAGGAGCCACCGCGGGAAGTGGCAAACCTTCAAAGGGCCCTCGGGGATCTGAAAGATCTAGAGAAGGCCTTCACAGACATCCGACTAAGTCTGCCAGACCGGGAAGGTGGAGAAGTCATGAGGGCACCGCCTGGCACGAAACTGAGTTTCCATGCGCTACCGGTAGGGAAACCGAAAGTCCAGATTGGCACCCACCGTACGGATACACTCGTAGATGGCAGGGCAGAAATCACACTCATTCGCAAGGACTTTGCAACAATTGCTGGGTGCCCAATCATCCGGGAGGTCACGGGGAGTGTCCGGGGAGCAAGTGGGGAAATCCCCTTTTCCGACTATGTTACCAAGTGCGCAGTTAAAACCGAGGTTAGAGAGTCTATATGGTCGTTCCAACGAATGACCGTCATGGACGAAATGGACCATGACGTGATCCTCGGGCGCCCGTGGTGTGCGAACGTAGAGATGATCGGGATGCATCGGCACGACGACACCTACATGGTAGACATAGAGGACCCGGTGTCGGAGTGCGCGGTGTCCCGACCCTCCTCCGTGTGCCAAGTCCCTATCTGGTACCTGGGCTATAGTATGATGTGGACCAGTCCCAGTGGCGTTGCCTTCAGCAAAAGGGGTGCGCCACAGGACTTCCATTGGTCCACGCAGGCTCGGCGCCCTGCTGTACAGCACAACCGGCCTGTGACAGTGGTAGCCGCCAGGTTCACCCTGGGACGCGGAAGTGGGAAGGCAGGCTCAGCCTTTTCAACTGCACGCCGAGCGTCCCTCTAGTGAGTTATGGGTTAGGTGTGTGAGAAATAATCGCTGTCGGAAAAGGAAAAACTGAACAAAATAAATAAAATGAAAATAAAGATATAAAAGAGAAAAAGAAAACAGGAAGCCTCATCAACACGTGGATCAGAGCTGTCGCTTTGGTTCGGAATAACCTAGCGGCGGTTGTTTACTGTATCGTCTGAGTTTTCTTTTTCCCTTGTTATTATTTTGAACACTAATTTTATCATTACTAACTTTTGATCTTTCAGATACAGCTAGGGAGGCCAACGACTCGGGTTTCGAGTCTAGGCAGTGGTGTTGCGGTTCAGACGGACTTAACCCTTGGAATATCACATGTACCTGCCCTGCGCATCTGAGTTCCGCGCAGTAGGGCCCTGGTAGTTGTATTGGAAGCCAGGTACAATGGGGTCTGCGTGGACTTGTACGGCTATTTAGGCGGAGCAGCAGCGCGGGGAAGGGAAAAATTTAAATCGCCACCCTTTTCCTTTTATGATTATTATTATCATTATTATTATTATTGTTTTACCGGTTTTGGGACGCAGTTTCCCCTTTTGTTTTCGGTCACTTCGCGGAAAACCCAACGGTTCGAATTCGAACCCGTTTAATTTAGTGGCCAGGTGGGCTGACTTTTTGCTGCTATTCCTCAATTGTCACACTCGGCAAAGCGCTGCGCGGTAGGACCCCAAAAGGAGGGCGACCCGCGGCCGCATCGGTAGGAGGCCTATCACCCCCCCCCTCTGGGAAGGGTCATAAGCCCCCTCCTTACCATCAGACGCGGACACCCGACAGAGGTAGATCGACGAGCACGTTTTAAGGTGAAAAGTGCATCGTCGGGGTCCCGTTATGGGATCGCTGATTTCTTTACGAAAGTTGATTCTGCAGGATTAGGGGTTGGTAGTAAACTGAGAGTCACCCTGCGGGTGACTGTTGAGTTTCAGACTCGGATGAATTTTAAGAGAAGTAAAATATACCTTTTTTTTTATTTTGTGCCTTTGAAAGGACATTATTAAGACTCCCCGTTTTGTACACAGGAAAGCGTGGTCTCTCTGAGTCCTATAAGAAGAAGGTTACCCGTGGATCTCTCAGTAGGTTCGTTGGGGCTATCGCACTGGAAGGAGAGATAGTGTCAGGGCGTTGAAATTATCGGCTTTCGATAGACTGCGCTCTAATAGCCTGTCCTCCTCAGGTGCAGTGCGAGGGCTGAAGAGTTTTAGTACTCGCACCGGTTATTGCAAGGAAGGTAGCTATGGCGTTACATGGGTACACGCCCGTGTACTGGTATCACCAGGCCCGTTGGAAACCCATGTCTGGGGAAGGGCCTTGGATCACAGTTATACTCAACCATGACGGAGGGGACGAGTTGAGGCTGAAGATTAACGTGGAAGGGGCTAAGGAGGAGGAGATGCGGAATGACTCAAAACTGCAGGCCGCTATTACTGAGGCGAAGGACCGGGCGGAGCGGCGCTGCAGAAGAGATGGGGTCATAGCAAGAATGCAAGTAACGGTCTCATATCATGAGACCGAGACCTCGATGCACACGGCGGATTGGGAGCAGGCCCACTTGGAACGGGACTCGGGTGGGGAGAGCGAGATGAGCGAGACGGAGGACCGGGAGACGGACCTCCGGTCCTGGATCAGGCCAGGCGAGGTCCAGAGGCACCACAGAGCCGCAAAACCGGTGGAAGAGGGACCTGAGGCCAGCTCTCAACAACTGACGCCCAGAGCCCGTGGAGTGGGTAAGAGGCCGAACAAGGGGGAAAGGCAGGCCTAAGAGATCGCGCGCTCTCGGGAACAGGACGGAACTCAAAAGAGAGATGCAAGTGCAGTGGAACAGGGTATGCTCGGGTACTCGTCAGACACGTGGTGCGGTCTAGGTGAGAGAACGGGGAGAACGCCCGACACGCGCGTGGCAGTTTTGTAGAGCGGAACGGAAGGGTCAACGACAGTTGGAGAAGAAAGAAATGAGAACTGGATGTGTGTGCAAGGATGCTGACGTCAGTTGAACTGCAATGTGCTACTAGTCAGTGAGGGAAGGACACACTAAGGCAGAGAGTTCACTGCCACGTTGGATAGGGGAGAAACAGAACAGAGGGAAAAGATGGGTGTAAAAGCAGGAGGGCACCAAGGTCAGAGAGAAAGAGGGAACAGTGAAAGCAGGCCGTACTAGTAGAGGTCAAGGTTTTTGTCGCTTGCGGGATGTGTGGGCTACACGTGGCGTAACCAGGTGAGTGAAGAAAAAGGGTCAACGGAGAGAGAGAGGCAAAAATGGGATGCGTGTGTAGGTGGGAGAAGTTGACGTCAACCCAGCTTCAGCGCGTGAAGACTCGGCGTGAGAAGGGGCGTGCATGCATGGAGGGCAGATGGGTGCTTCTCGAGTTGGAGTAGAGAGAGGGGCAATGAGTGCAAAATGGTGATCGACGTCATTCTCCTAGCCCGGAGTAGCGAGAGCTCCGTCTTCTCAGAGTCTCGAACTGCTATTTTAGGATAATTCAAGAACTGCCAAGGAAAGCATGTGACGATCAGCGCTCCCTTTATGGACAGTTTCCCCCGTGACGTCGCGGAGACAGGTTCCTCATACTTAACGGGCTGCTGTCAAAGCTGACAAGGGAGGCTCAACACACCTACTTTGGTCGGAGCATGCACGATATGTTTAGTCAAGAACTAGTTGCTGAGCTAGTTGTGAGGGGGTAGACAAGAAAGAGCCTGAGCAAGGACGCTTTCTTTCTTTTTCCTTCTTCAGGGCAATGGTGTCGGAGGTCATCGACGTTTCCTTTCCCCGTGACTGCCTTGAACGAGATCTCAGATAAGACGTTGACCATTACAAAATAATCCCCTTTCTTTTCGTTGATTCTAATTCTCTTATTTGTTTTGGCTAATTAGAATGGTTGATCGATATTAATTGGTCATGTTGCATCCTGGCAAGGGTTAAGTCTCGATAGACCATCTAAATGGGTGAATAAGGGAATAGCCCCGACTCATAACAATGGTTCGAAGCCTGAAGGCTCAGGAGGGAATCCAGTGTACAACGCAGGAATAGCTAATGATTAGCAAGGCTAGGGTTGTTAAATATTTTTGGCGTCTGGCAAGACATTACGCTTGTCTATTGGATGTACCTTTATTTTTTTTGTGAGTACCAGCATAGTGTGAATGTACTGTGCAGTTGCTTCGCGTGAATACGTTTGAGTGACAGTGCCTCGTGGCCAAGTCTTGTAACGGTACGGTGAGATCATTTCGTGTGACTATGCTGCGTGACAATGCCGTGAAGCTATTTCGTGTGATGGCACGATGAGATTACCTTGAGTGACTGCATTGTGAGACAGTGTTGTATGGCCGTATCTTGTAATGGCATTGTGTGATTGTTTCTTGTGACTGTACTGGGGCGAGTTTGCGTTGGCTTGCGTACGCTCACCTGATTGAGTATCTTGCCATAGTGGTAAGAATTTCTAATTAAGAATCTCGTCTGTAAATCTGTGAGTGTCCGTGTGAGAAGGCTGAATGCTCTGTAAATCAGATGACCACCCTAGCCATTCGGAACACACAGGGAGTCACGCCAACCTATTGAAGTTAGACCCGGGAAGACAAGACCACGAGTAATTGCTTTCTCAAGTATATGAGGCTCCTACTCTACTTGTAATGAAGTCGAGTAATGAGTGGTAGGGGAAGAAAACGCCAACTGAGGAGGGTAGCCTACTTGATTGCAAAGTTTTTGCTTGATGAGGACTAGCTCCCTGTTCGCTCAGTGGATGGAATACTAATCCTGGAAATAGATAGACAGGGAAGTAAGGCCAGCGAAAAGTAACAATCCCTCTAGAATAGGGGTGTTAGTTCAAGTGCATGCAATCCCTTGTGCTGGGTTACTTGAAAGGTGTCAGGACCCAGAGCAAATGCGTCTTCTCGATGTTATAACGATGTCTTGTAAGAACAGAATGTTATGGAAGTGTGATTGTTGACGGGGGACGAAAGTCGGAACACGCTAGAAGGGGGTTCCTTTGCACCATTTGGGAACTCACTTTTTACCTGAGGACGAATCTTCACAAAGCAGAGTGGGTATTGAACTGTTGTAGTGATACCCGGAATAGGTGAAGGTGGGAGGTTGTCGAGCAAACCTGGGACTCGTCACTCTGAACTCTATTTGATGGGCAGAGTAAAACCCTTTTGAGAACTCTAAACTCTATTTGACGGGCACAGTAAAGCCCTTTTGAGAACTTTGAACTCTATTTGATGGGCACACCTTTTGAGCCCCTGGTGGGCTCAGACAGGCATTCTACGAAAGACGTGTCAGGCTTTTCTGGGAAAGCTCCATATCAACCTGGGTCAGACCTGTCCGACAGTCCTTGAGTCTGAGTGAACGCACTTCCTCAAGCTATTCTGTTGAGTCATGATCAACCCTCAACCTAGCGTATTAGAACAGATGTAAGTGAGTCTTATTTTCGGAGGAACAATGGCTGGTGGGACTCAAAACAGACCTCACACTCTTGTGAATAAGCTCAGGGCGGTCGATCGATGATCGGACCCCCAAAAGCAGAGTGTCCTGTCCCGAATTCAGATGAGGCCACGTCGTTGAGTGCAGCACGAAGGAACCCGTATTAAGGGCCAGTTCTCGAAATGGACTCCAGTCAGGTAATGGTGCCATACCCAATCTCACTCAGATGAATTTCTGGTCTGGGCAGGAGTGTCGGACAAGAGGGGACGAGGGTGCTTTGAGAACTGTGCCAGAGACGCCCCCTTTAGCCATTGATTGGACCACAATGACATTGTACAGACTCTAAGAAGTTCATGAATCAACTTTTTGTAAGCTTCAGGACTTGTTTTCTCCAGAAAAACTCCATATCAACATGGGCCAGACCCGTCCGACAGTCCTTGAGTCTGAGTGAACGCACTTCTCCAATCTATTATGTCGAGTCCCGATCAACCCTCAACCTAGTGTATCAGAATAAATGTAAGTGAGTCTTGTTTTCGGAGCAACAGTGGCTGGTGGGACTCAAAACAGACCTAGCACTCTCGTGAATAAGCTCAGGGCGGTCGATCGATGATCGGACCCCCAAAAGCAGAGTGTCTTGTCCCGAATTCAGATGAGGCCACGTCGTTGAGTGCAGCATGAAGGAACCCGTATTAATGGTCAGTTATCAAAATGGACTCCAGTCAGGTAATGGTGCTATAACGTGCCTCACTCAGATGAATTTCTAGTCTGGGCAGGYGTGTCGGACAAGAGGGGACGAGGGTGCTTTGAGAACTGTGCCAGAGACGCCCCCTTTAGCCATTGATTGGACCACAATGACATTGTACAGACTCTAAGACGTTAATGAATCGACTTTTTTAAAGCTTGAGGACTTGTTTTCTCCTAATTGCGACCCCTTAAGGTCAGTTGTGATCAACTTTATTTTCGAGGTCGGAATCCTATCGTTGGGAGAAATGAGGGGAGACGAGATTTTGGTGGTGAAGGGCGAATCAATTAGAGACAAGAGTGAAGGGTGGGAAGACGAGGCGCTCAAGGACATGGAGAAACACAGGCTAGTTCAGAGGGAGTTTGCGGTCAGTATGGCAGGGGAGAGGAAATACATAAAGTATGTAATCTACTTTTATGGGCTTGATGACCAGCTTCATAGTACCGGCTCCCAGTTAGAAAGTGTGGTAAAGGCCAGGGCGATGCTTATATGAAGCCAGTAGAGTTCAAATCGCCACTTTCGAAGATTCTCTGCATCTTAAATATTGACTGTTCGTAGCCCCTCTTGTGGTGCAATGAGAGGAATCTCACGGTCCTGTGGTCTGGCTTTGTCAAATAATATTCAGCGCGATACTCAGTGTACGCACGAATGATATTCGGTGCATACTCAGGCAAACAGAAACCAGGTACGAACAATAAGAGACCAGTGTTCAGAATCAGGCTCAGATGATTAGAGGCCAAGCCGAGAACACAGTGATCTGACACGGAATTCAGAACTGTGATCAGAATAGCAACAAAAAAAAAAAAGGAGGAAAGAAAAACTACCATTGAGAACAATTTTTGTTTTCAAAGAGCAGTATTCGAGAGGTGTTCAGATGGTCCTCTGGGCCATATTTATGGTTATACTCAAAACTATACCCAGGATTATACTCAAGGTCATATTCGGAACTACACTCGAGGCTGTGCTCGTAGTGGTACTCAGCGCAGTATTGGGCACCATTATGAACAGTGCTTAAAACAGTAATTGGTGCCCAAGATAGTACTCAGTACAGTACTCTGGCAACTTTCAGTGAGTAGCAATCAGGGGAGCGCTCTAGACGGCGTTCAGGTCGGTATTTTTGCTGTTCTCAGTCATTACTCAATCGTTATATTAATCACGACTCAGTCATCTATTTAGTCGGCAGCAACCATTCAGCAGCTAAAGGCAGTACTTCAAAGCAAGCAATCATGGCAGCAGCCGTCAATCGATAATCAAACAACAGGCAAACAACAGTCAAGTCAGTAACCAATCCGCAATTAACTCGCTCTCAATAAACTCTCTGATCAACAGCCAATCTGTTCTTCTGAAAATAGCATCTGGAAACAGCAGAGACACCAGCCGGGAGCGGGGATCAGAGAACGGCAGTCAAAACAGCAGTAGAAAGCAGCATTCAGAACAACATTTGGACGCAGCATTCCGGAGAATAGCATCTTGAAATTAAGTACCTTTGAGTGTACTCAGATCGGGCTCGGCATTCTAAAACTGCAGTGGGAACGACAATCTACCTAAAAGCCTTTTCATACACAGATCATCCGAGAATCAGCCGTCACTAGTCCGGTGAACTAATGTAGAGAGGATTCGATAAGGATATGGAGGACAACAACATAGTCAGGGTCTCCTGCTCACTGTACCAGGATACTGCGGAGACTTGGAGGGAGAGGGCAGTTGAGGAATACAATCTGCGAAGACTTGGAGGGAGAGGGCAGAATAACATCTTGAAATCAAGTACCTTTGACTGTACTCAGATCGGGCTCGGCATTCTGAACAGCAGAGAGTTATGCAAGTAATAATCATAAAATTATGGGGTGTTATGCATGCATAAATTATGTCAGTCTGATTCTGAGAAGTGTGACAAAACATCCTCGAAGGCAATCATCAAGCAAGAATAATGCAGAAAATAAGACTGACAGACTCGAGCAAAGACAGGGACAATTGAATGAGGGAAGAATGAGAACTCATAATAATCTCATAAAGTACATGTAAACGAGCATGGTCAGCACCTCTCAAGAGTCATCACTCATCCCTCTAGTCAGTCTCTCTCAATTCTCTTTCAACTGATCTTTTCTGGTGCCGTGACCCACGCCCACGTACAATCTGAGACTGAGGCTTCGTGACAAAATGCCACCTGTAGCCAGCAAGCTCTCAACAAGACCATCCGAGACACATGACACGGTAATTAACCATAGAGCAAAATTCCTCCCACAATGTAGGCAGCCCGTCCACTGAAAAGACCCCTCGTCTGAGGTACGGATACTCGGTGGGCTCAGTCAATTCCTCAATGTCGATTACCACCGGAGAGATGTACCTTTTTGCCAAACCGATCACATCCAGCCAACTCGTGCCATCAGTGAGAAGAGAAGGGACTGGAGGCCTAGGATAGTCAGTATAAAGCATCGGCCCAATGCTATGAATCAACGTAGTGCCAATCACATCCAGCCAACTCGTGCCATCAGTGAGAAGAGAAGGGACTGGAGGCCTAGGATAGTCAGTATAAAGCATCGGCCCAATGCTATGAATCAACGTAGTGCCAATCACATCCAGCCAACTCGTGCCATCAGTGAGAAGAGAAGGGACTGGAGGCCTAGGATAGTCAGTATAAAGCATCGGCCCAATGCTATGAATCAACGTAGTGCCAATCACATCCAGCCAACTCGTGCCATCAGTGAGAAGAGAAGGGACTGGAGGCCTAGGATAGTCAGTATAAAGCATCGGCCCAATGCTACGAATCAACGTAGTGCCACTCTCATCAAGCTCCCTCTCTCTGTGCTCAAGGTATTAAGTAGCCGAGATCCAGACTGGATCGAAAAGTTCATGAGTCTCCTTGCCCTCCTTCAGGTAAGGCCTCAGATCGTGAATAGTGTCGTCGACAAAACTGGTATGGACAACGAAGATTGACAGATCCCCCTGTCTGAAACCAACGGCACTAACATACCGATAGTGAAAAACCTCTTTGCATGAGATCCGATTGAGGCTGGCCAACACTGACTCACTGACCAGCGTAGACTGAACCATGCTCATGAGTACTCTCGTCAGTTCAAACCGGCCAGATGGTCCCGTTGAATTGGTTACTAAACTGATTGCCAATGACAGATTACTGAAAAAGTGTTTGCTGAAAATTGAGTGTTGAAGACTATTGTTGAAAATAGATAGCTGGAAACAGATGACTAGAAAACAGGTCACTAGTAACTGACGGTGGATGATTGAGTGCTGATTAGGTGATTGCTGAATGTCCAGATAAGTGAGGCGTTTCTCATCCAGAGACTAGACGTTCACTGATGGCTTCCAACAGTCCTCCTTGCCTCCTCAATGGTGGCCACGGAAGTTATGATGGCACAGAGTTTCCCATTCTTGTCATGCAAATAGTACGTGTACTCAATTTTTGTATGATTTGTCACGAGGGACAGAGTCTGTAACATCATCATAATAGTCTGCAGATTATATTCCTCAACTGCCCTCTCCCTCCAAGTCTACGCAGTATCCTGGTACAGTGAGCAGGAGACCCTGACTATGTTGCTGTCCTCCATATCCTTATCGAATCCTTTCTACATCAGTTCACCGGACTAGTGACGGCTGATTCTCGGATGATCTGTGTATGAAAAGGCTTTTAGGTAGATTGTCGTTCCCACTGCAGTTTCAGAATGCCGAGTCCGAATACTGATCTGAGTACAGTCAAAGGTACTGAATTTCAAGATGCTATTCTCCGGAATGCTGCGTTCAAATGCTGTTCTGAATGCTGCTTTCTGCTGTTGTTTTGACTGCCGTTCTCTGATCCCTGCTCCCGGCTGGTATCTCTGCTGTTTCTAGATGCTATTTTCAGAAGAACAGATTGGTTGTTGACGAGGGAGTTGATTGACTGCGAGTTAATTGCGGATTGGTTACTGACTTGACTGTTGTTTGCCTGCTGTTTGATTACCGATTGACGGCTGCTGCCATGATTGCTTGCTTTGAAGTACCGCCTTTAGCTGCTGAATGGTTGCTGCCAACTAAATAGATGAGTGAGTCGTGATTAATATAACGATTGAGTAATGATTGGGAGGCAGCAAATATACTGACCTGAACGCCGTCTAGAGCGCTCCCCTGATTGCTACTCACTGAAAGTTGCCAGAGTACTGTACTGAGTACTATCTTGGGCACCAATTATTGTTTTAAGCACTGTTCATAATGGTGCCCAATACGGCGCTGAGTACCACTATGAGCACAGCCTCGAGTGTAGTTCCGAATATGACCTTGAGTATGATCCTGGGTATAGTTCTGAGTATAACCATAAATATGGCCCAGAGGACCATCTGAACACCTCTCGAATACTGCTCTTTTAAAACAAAAACTGTTCTCAAGAGTAGTTTTTCTTTCCTCCCCTTTTTTTTTTGTTGCTATTCTGATCACAGTTCCGAATTTCGTGTCAAAGCACTCTTTTATCGGCTTGGCCTCTAATCATCTGAGCCTGATGCTGAACTCTGGTCTCTTATTGTTCGTATCTGGTTTTTGTTTGCCTGAGTATGCACCAAATATCATTCGTGCGTGCACTGAGTATCGCGCTGAATATTATTTGACAAAGTCAGACCACAGGACCGTGAGATTCCTCTCATTGCACCATGAGAGGGGCTACGAACAATCAATATTTAAGATACAGAGACTCTTCGGGAATTGTCGATCTGAACTCTACTGGCTTCATCTGAGCATCGCCCTGGCCTTTACCACACTTTCTAACTGGGAGCCGGTACTGTGAAGCTGGCCATCAAGCCCATAAAACTAGATTACATACTCTATGTATTTCCTTTCCCCTGCCATACTTACCGCAAACTCCCTCTGAACTAGCCTGTGTTTCTCCATGTCCTTGAGCGCCTCGTCTTCCCACCCTTCACTCTTGTCTCTAACTGATTCGCCCTTCACCACCAAAATCTCGTCTCCCCTCATTTCTCCCAACGATAGGATTCCGACCTCGAAAATAAAGTTGATCACAACTGACCTTAAGGGGTCGCAATTAGGAGAAAACAAGTCCTCAAGCTTTAAAAAAGTCGATTCATTAACGTCTTAGAGTCTGTACAATGTCATTGTGGTCCAATCAATGGCTAAAGGGGGCGTCTCTGGCACAGTTCTCAAAGCACCCTCGTCCCCTCTTGTCCG
>BFEA01000216.1:1106238-1122360 GCA_003427395.1 Chara braunii
CTCTCCCCTCATCTTCCTCCGTTCCTTCAAAATTCCTTAACCCCTAAAGCCTTCCGTCACCCCTTCCCCTCCATGGCATGTGACTGACTTCTATCGTCAACGTTACATTGCCAAGGAACGAATGGAAAGGAACTTGGTCCTCACTTGGTGGAAAGCGAGGGCAAGGGAAGGGCTGCCGTTCCCTTGTGCCACCAAGAAGGAGAGGATACGCAACTATTGAGGATGTTGGTGAGAGCAAAAAGGAGTGTTGTTTTGGACAAGGTCAGTCGACTCAACCACCTCCTCGACTGCATGCCTGAGTAAGAAGAGTGTGGTTTGACTGTGAGGAAGGAAGGAAAGCACCCAAAAGCATGGAAAAAGGAAGAGAAGACTTGGACTTGCATGAGGGGCGGTGTGTTGACCCCATCGGGGACGGACGTATGCCATTGTCATGTTTATTTGGATGTGTTGCAGGTGAATTGCTTGGACGATCTGGCAATGAAGGGATTGTGCGACATGGGACCGTAATGAGGAAAAATGGGTTTGAATCTCGAATGGTCGGGATGGACTTTGGGCTTTGACGATTGCATGACTAGCGCGACCTGAAAAGACTAAGGGTAGGGGATGGGGTTGGAGCCTGACTTTGTCGTGATGTGTGGTTGTGGCAGGGTCGCGAGTTTGGTAGGACCGCCTGAAAGGACTAAGGGCGGTCATGAGACCTGGGAGATGACTAGAGGAAAGATAGGGGCTAGGGGCAGAGGGACGAGCCGCCCCGATTATGCTATAGGAAACTAGGGTCGTTAGTGAAGGAGTGCGTGGCCTAAGGAGAACGCTTAGCCTACGCACTGTAAAGAAGAGAGAGCTCTCAATGAGCCTCCCTGGACTGCCTGAGTATTGGAAGGAGCAATTGCCTGGTAAGACAAACAGAGAATCGAGAACCTTACATTTGCGGACCTAGACCAGTGAGGCTACCATCCGGTTGGAGGGCTGAGCTACATCCCTAATGTCAAGCTCTCTCGCCCTATTGGCCCAACCCTATCCATCTCATAGCACTAGGTGGGGGTGCCCCTAGGACGAACGACCCGTGCCCTGAGAGTGAGCGTGGGCGGGTCGAGCCAAGTGGCCAAGGCTCGAAAGTCCTTCAGGGTTCAGCCCCGACAACGTTCAAGCCCGAACTTGATGATTTGGTGTGCGTCAGGCCGGAATTTGATGATTTAGTGCACACTAAGGCTCGAACTATCTGTTTGCGTGCGCACCTAAGCCTGAACTCGATGTTTTTGTGCGTGCTCATGTTTTGTATAACAGACTTAATGTGCGCTCAGGCTCGGCGTTGATGGTCTCGTGCGCCCCCATGCTCGACATTGTTGATTTAGTGCGCGCCCTGTTGAGCTGATGACCCTAGAGCGAGCGCCCTGCTGGTATGATCGAGTTCGAGCTGAGTGCTTTATTGGATGGACACATGAGCCTGAGAGCTGTTGCTGGAATGATTTGGCATCCCACCCCCGTTGATTTAATTCCTTGTTGATCAGTCACTACAGAGACGGTATTTGCAGTTCATCCCCTGTGCAGACGATATTTTTCTGCACAAACATCATCTGCAGTTCAGTCCCTGCGCAGACGGTAATTGTTGATCAGTCCCTGTGCGGATGGTGATTTTCCCGCATAGGTGATACTCGCGGATCGGTCCCTGCGCAGACAATTTGTGCAATCTAGCCCCAGTATATGTGGTATTTTATGACTGGTCCCTGCGCATGCGATGTTTTGCTGAGCAGTCCTCCGTTGTGATGATACTGGCAATTCTAGTTCTCATATCCTGGATCCACTTGCTGTGAAGAGACTTTTATGATATTCCCACACTAAGTTGTTGTTCAATCGGGCCCATTCACATGGATCCTTATGCTGAGTTGTTGTTTGTTGTTCGGCCGGGCCCATTCAGGCGAGCCTTCCATCGAATTGTTGTTGTTTAGCCAAGCTCGTTCATGCGGTCCCTTCCACGGAGTTGCTATCCAGTCGGACCCTTTCAAGTGGCCTATTCCTTGAGATTGTTGTTGTTCATCCAGGACCTTTCAGGCGGGCCCATTCTTTGAGATTGCTGCTATTTAGGCGAGCCCTTTTAGGCGGGTCTATTTTTTTGTTGCGGTTCAGCCGGGCCCACTCAGGCGGGCTCTTGCATTGAGTTGTTGATTGTCATTCGGCCAGGCCCAAGCGTAGGAGGGAGCATTTACTCTCGCAAGGGTGCAGTCGTTCTCCAAGCTGGCCCATCATCATGAGACAACCCCTACATGGGGAAGCCTACTTGAGAAGTTCTGCTACCAACATGTTGGACATCAGAGCTTCGTCATCAGGGTCAATGACTCCCCTACTTTGAGACACACGCTGGTGATTATTTACGCGGTAAAGGGGGCAAGGAAGGATGGAGCAAAGGGCACCACTTATGACAGGATTACAAATTATATATTCCGCAGGGAGAGCTATTGGAGGGATAATTGGCTGCATGTGGTGTTCCCTCGCGTACCTTCAGTGCGCGGGGGTATACTATTTGAGTTTGATGGGTGTAATCCCAAACCCCTCTGCGAGGCGCGCAGTAAAGAGAAGAGGCAAAGGATGAGCGGATCAGGAGAGAGGTAGCCAGATCGGGATCCTGATCACTACTTGCATGCAGCGATCAGAGATGGATGAGTCTGATCTTGACCCTTGTAGCGTGAGTGACATCGATCTCGGGGACTACTTCGACTGGGACACTCATAGAGACTAAGTCTGTTGGTGATAACTAGAGCGCTTGAGACTGGTACTAAGCAATGGTGGCGAAGAGCGACATTAAGACGAATTGCATATCTCCTTGCACGGTAGTTGCTAGAGGGAGACTGACTCCTTTATGTCAGGCAAGTCTAGGATTGAGGCTATTGTTGGACCCCCAAGTGGGGAAGAGTCAGTCTCATATCTTGGAAATGACTACAGTCATTTTGGTCGGAGCAGACTTTGCTATGCAGGCTTTTCGAAAGTCTCGGAGACCGTTTCCTTGAGGTTTCATATATTTACATCGACAGGAGGGGACGGATCGAGACACTGATTGGAGCTACATGCAATATTATACTTACAGAGGAGCTCTACCTCAGGAGCGTTGCAGACGACGAGATGGCTAAATGTATGACATGTATCAATAAAATCGATCTTGCAACGTCTTTTAACATCAGTTACTATGTGGTCCCAGAGTCGATAGTCACTCAGATTCTTAAAAAAGGGGAGGACCAACGTATACCAGATGTGGAGTCCTTGACAGTAGGGCCTACGCATAAGGGGGTTCCACTTATCATTATCGAGTGAGACTCTTTTCTGTTAGTCACTATGATGTATGATGACATTATTATGATTTATCAGTGACTATAGCCCTCCAATAGCTTCTCCCTACTTTCCTTGTGTACTACTATTCAGTATCGTGGCTCTGGTGATGCTCTTGCATAGTCTGGTTTTTGGTGTTCTTATTCTTTTGATATCATTTGTTTTATGAGACATGTGTGTTATTCTTTTTTCTCATTACAGAAGTTACACTTAAGGCTACATGAAAGACTCCTGGAGAATAGGGACTCCGGTGACCTTGAGTCTAACCTTTATACGGGGTCAGGTGTAGGCGATAAACCCGAATGCCTCACTCTAAGTCGTGTTGCCGCTGGCAGGAAGGATATCCCTGACTACTAGACTCTATAACTAAGTGTGACAAAGACTGTTTTGAATGCACTTTTATATAATTCCTTTATACTTACCAAAATCCTGCGTGACAACCTGCCAGTCCACCAACGGTGACCAACCCACTACACTCGACCCAGGGAGGGACGTCGAACTTGGCCCTAGAAGCGGTAGGGGAGCGATAAAGATGGCGCCGTTGCCGGGGACTAATCTAGAATTCCTGGGAGCGGACCCTGGTCACAATATTCAGTGACCTAACCGCAGTCTAACGTATTTTTTACAAGGTCTGGCTCATGTCAGAAAGACTTCCGACTATAAGAGCCCTGAGAGGAGAGGCCTCTTGCAGGGATCTATGTGAAGTGATTAAGGACTGCAAGCAATGGTTTGGAATCTGTCTTTTGGCCCCTCAGCTTGACAAGTCTATAAGTCAGAAACCGAATGATGACTTAAGAGGTGTGTCAAAGCAGAGAGGAGTGTGTCAAGTCAGAAACCGAATGGAGCCTTTTCCTATATGTTTGTCAAATGTATTACTTGTGTAAAAGGTACAATGACTACGCATATACGTGTTTCTAGATTCATCGACACTGATGATTATGATATTCGACCCTACATCCTAGTAGGGGTTGTTCTTTACCAACTGGGATGTCATTTTGAGGTGTGTCAAAGCAGAGAGGGATTAGTTAAGACTGTCACAACAAAGGATAGAGGCGAGTTGGAGCTTATTGCTTATAATCTACGAGAAGATTCCTACCCCCCCAGTACCCAAAGGATTTTGTGATGGTAGGAACTGGCAGCCTAACATCAATCCAGCGCTGAGGGGGCAGACCTGGTAGGTAGCCCATGTCAGCAATAACGAGAACAATAGAGGCACAAACCAGGATCATAGCTGGTGATGTTTCCCTATATATCATGAGGCAATGTGTGACTTGTGAGCGCGACTTTGAGATTTTTTACATCTTTCTAGTTTTATTCCTTGATACAAATGACTATGATGTGAGGCCATATGTGAATGTCGAGACAAGAAGAGGGATTGATTACGAGGCGTCCTGGGTAGCTGATGTTGACTATGTCATGAATGAAGGACTCTTGTTGAAACAACAAGGAAAGATTGTGATGTAGAGTGTCTTGCGCAGAGAGTTTGATAAATTATCAAGCCCTCCTGTACCCGCTAGCATCTGTGACGGGAAGGACCGAGGACCAATTCTCATTGCGATACTTAGGGATCGAGTGTGGTGAGCTATGCCGATCGATGTCTATACCCCTAATGATGGGGAGAGTTTTTGCTTTAAGGTCTACCTAGACGAGCAGCGAGCGACTGTCATCAGGGCGGTGAGAGGATGCGACACTAGGACCTGGTTGGGTAGGCATAACGAGATTGGCATGGTAGAGCACTATCTTGAGCTTATTCGAACGGCTGCTTTTAGAGCAATTACGGATCAGACTAAGATTAAATATTTGTTGGATTGCAAAAGATCGGATGGCAGAAGCGTGATGTTACATGTGAGAGATAATACCATCTTATCCAGGCAACGACGAGAGAAACAACCCAAGACGATGATAGTAGAATGCAGAGACTTTATGTCATTGCGACGGTGATCATTGGTAGAGGATGGTTAGATAAAGTGACTCAAATTGACAACCCGTACGAGATATTGAGGCATGACGTCTGTAAGGAAGGGCGTCTAGTATTTTATGTTTCAATGGTTAGATTTTTCAAGATCGACGGGCTTGATGTGAGGGTTAATGCTCAGGCAGGAATAAAAGAAGGAGACTATCTCGGGTATCTAACCAGATTATGCATTCATCACTTAAGAATAAGGAGACCACTTCAAGGTTTGTGTGAGAGAGTAACCTGAGGAAAACAGGTTAGGCAGTTTGAAAGGCTTCCTAGTTTTATGACTATGGATAACTTCGCGGACAGAAGGGACTCGACGCCCCTTCTTGAAGCTATTACAGTAGTTGGCAAGGTAAGAGAAAACGATCTGGTCATAAGGCTAAGGTCGCTGCTTCTAGAGGCCTTTGAACACCGGTTCGAAGTCCGAAACGAGGCTTCTCCTAAACTTTCCCTGACCTAATAATGGAAGAGATCTTGTTATGGTTGAGGGACATGCTAGCTTCCTAGGAAGTAAGCATATTTAGGAGATGCTTGAAGGAAAAACGTTACCCGATAAAAAATTCTCTGTCATCTCGTGCGTGATACAAGACTTGGAGCCCTTTACGGTCGGAGAGGCGTTTTCTTATGAGATTGAGAAATACACTATCCTAGCCATACTTGAGGGAGAGGAGAAGGTGTACGTGTCAGTAACTTGCTTCCTAGAAACCGATGAGTATGACGTGAGTATATACACACCAGTAACTAGGAAGATTTGTCGGTGGTATACGGGGTGTCACGAGTGAGCACTCAGTTATGTCTATAAATACAGGGATGAACTAGAAGACGAAGGTAAGAAAGTTACCTGGAGTGTGGAGCCTACTGTGTATGAAACTTTTTCAAGTCTTCTCGTCCCAAATAGCTTCGTCAACGGTGAGAACTGGGAGTTTATCCTTAATACTGTTTTAAGAGATAGGAAATGATGCAGTATTAGTGTTGACGATAAACTATTGCAGGCTGAGAAACTTAATAGGCACTGAAAAGGATCAGGCGGATTGAAGATGAAGGAGAATTGAGATGGCGAAGAGCGATTATGAGGGTTTGATTGAGGGTGATATAAAGTGAAGTTAGGATTTAGGCAATGTCAGGTTACTGTCCGACAATCACGGCAGCGCTGGACGCCCAAGTTCCTTTTACTAATGAAGGAGTTTCTCCTTACAAAATACGGCGCTCAATATCCTTGGAGGAGAGTCTTGCCCCTGGGAAGACGTATATCCTTGTAGAGAAATTCCTTGACACTGGTGAGTACGATATCCGACCCTATGTTACTTCGTTGAGGGAAAGACGGACAGACCGTGAGTCTTTTGTAAACTGGATTAGTGATTCAATTGACCAAGAAAGGAGAAAAGTAGAAAGAAAAACAAAAGTAGTTATTGGCTTAACGCCGATTGTGTTTGATAGGATTCCCGAGCCACTTTTGTCGGAAAGCTTTACTAACGGCGGAAACTGAGAACTGAGTACTGCATTGCGACTTGTACGCACCCTCGTACGAGTACGTATTCGTACTCTTGTACTCGTACTCTACTCATACGCTAGGGGTCCCGTACAATTATTTATTTATTTTTTTGATTCGGTATTGTTTTTTTTTCATCAAATTCAAATAACAGTCTGGAGATAATATTAAGCCAAATATTGTTTGTCTTGTGTTGTTGCATCACATAGTTTTTTTTCGGATTTTTTTTTATGAGTTTTTTTTTTTTTCTTCTTTTTTCGTACAGGGGCGTACAAGACGTACAGGTTCCCGTACAGGTTCCCGTACAGATCCCGTACAAATATTACCTGTACGTTTCGTACGGAAAGGCCCCGTACGTGTACTCTACGCAACGTAGACTGATTCTAAACACAATCTTTAGAGAGAAAGGGTTCAGGAAGAGAATAAAAGTTAACCAGTAAGTCTAACAGGATGGTCAAAGAACCGAATGCATGGCAGAGCCGTGCCAGTTCCCCCGTAGCGGACGAAGAAGTGATGACTATCACGGTTCTTCGAGAGATACTGAGCCGGAGGAGGTCATGAAAACCGGAATGAACACTATGAATGTCTGACTAGATCTTCTGAGAGTCAAGGTACCTCTAGAGAACATCCATTGCTTTGATGAAACCAAAGTTAGGGAGATCTTAAAGAATTATGATGTTTTTGGAATTAGTCACGGTTTGTCGGATAGGCAGAATTTCAGAGCTCTGCTAGCCTATATTGAACCAAAGATGAGGGTGTCATTAACAAAAACGACACGAGGACTAACAACATGGGTAGATGTTAGATAAAAGATGTTGGAAGAGTATACAAAGTATGACATTCCAAGTTCCAACAACCATGTAAAATTGGTTGGACGTACAACACTCGAAATACGCTACTCTCGACCAATTCCTAGATGATCTTGAGAGGGTTGCGCGGAGAGTGTCCTTCCTGGATGAGGCACAAAAATGTATTATCCTGCTAACTAACTTCGCAAAAGATGAACGGAGAAGTGTGGTAAGCCGCACTGCCCATTATCCTCTGAAGTGGAAAAAAGTGGTTGAGATGGTCCATGAGTTACCTTTGATGTCAAATCAAAAGTGGTCTCTGAAACAGATGAAAGCAATTACTAATACGAGAGAGGAAAATGTTGAGGCAGTTGCAGGAGGAAACTTGAAGGTTGAGGAGATCCTTGGTCTTCTTGTTAAGCTTGATAGCTTCGAGAAGTTGACCCTTCCTGCCCCAACAACACAAACCCTAGCAGGGTCCGAAGAAGAAAAGGAAGAAAAAAAAAAGGAGAAGCAAAAGGAAAAGAGTGAAAGTGAGAACGAAAGTACTGATAATGATGATGTTAGGTGGAAAAGAAAAGAAAAAAGAAAGAAATTTGATAAAAAGCGAGACATGAATTGGAAAAAGCATAATAGGAGTTGAGACTGACAAAGGAGAGATAACCCCTTGAAATGTTATTATTGTGATGAGGAAGGACACACTCTTTCTCAATGCCCAACGCTCGAAAATGAGCTTAAAAAGAGGATTGTGAAGAAAAAAGTCAATGGGCACATCTGTGATGTCAATTGGAACAAGGTAAAATTTCGAGTTAAATAGGAAGTGCGAGCAACAATCCTAGAAAAAGCTAAGGCCAATAAGGATAGAAAGAAGAAGGCTAGGGTTAATGCTATCAACTTCGACGATATTTTACCTCCGGAGATAGTGGCTCGGGACAACAGTTCTGGGAGCCAAAGACTGAATGTATCTCATATAAGTCAGAAGGAGGTTGAAGAGAAAAAGCGGAAGAAGGCTCAAAAAGAGGAGACCAACTGATTGATGAGACGAAGGACCTAGTGAAGGAAGGAAAAAAGAGGGAAGTCGCCAGGAAGAAGAGGAAGGTGGACTTGAGATCCGAGATCGAGGAAGGGGTCTCGATAGATGACGTGGTGAAGAAATTACTCGAAGAAACCGAGATCACCGTTATCCTCGAGGAGGCAGTAGCCTTGGTGCTGAAGTTTAGGGAGGAACTCAAGAAGATGGTTGAGATGCGAAAGGTAGAGATCAATAGCCTAAGGCTCTTTCCTAAACATGTGGAGAGAGTCCCGCCGGACACTAAGATGAAATTTGACAATATGTCATGCAGATATCTGAATATCTGCGTTAATAACGTGAAAGTTCGAACTCTAGTGGACTCCGGGGCCAAGATGGTGCTCGTATCCTCAACCACGATGAGATCCTGTGGGTTCGGGATAGATAGGAAAGTCAATCGATGATATGTCTTTGGAATAATTCACCAATGATATGCCTATTTAGATTGGAACCTTACGGGCCGATATTCTTTGATTTGTGGTTTCAAATCTAGATCATGACTGCATCCTTGGAGCTCCTTTTCTCCATAGAATGAAGGCTTGTGTGTTCGTCGGTCATGACGAGGCAACTGACTATCTCTCCAGGACCCCATCACTCGACAAGAACAGACTTTTGTGATGAATGATAGGCATCATCCTCGTCATCAGCAACATGTTAACTCCCTAGACCATAGACAATCTGATAAGCTGGTAGAGGAAATACGGACAAAGCTGAGAGAAAGTGGGATAACAGACAAAGAAACCACAGTTAAAGTAAATGATATTGGGAAGATGTTGAAGTTCTTAGAAAGAGTCAAAGAGTTAGGGGATAAGAAAGAAATGGAAGGATTCAAGGATGTTGTGAGGGCAGCAAAAGCTGGTAGCCTGGTACGATGCAACTCACCTTTTCTCTGCGACTAAGTCTTTTTTAGGAAGATAGTCACCGGATTTAAGAGGAAGTATAAGTGCAAGAATGTTAAGAGGAATTCGGTGATAGTCCTAGTAAAGAAAAATTACAATGAGGCATTTGAAAAGGAAAGGAAGATAATCAAAGGACTAAGAGAGGTTGCATTAAAATGAGGAGGAGTTACCCGAGAAAGGTTCAAAATAATGAAGGTGGGAACTGACGATTTTCTTCTGCTTGCTGAGAAGGATTTTATCTATGAATTGTGCCAAAAATACAGTGCTGTTTTTTCCTTTAATGATGAGGAGAGGGGACGACTGAACGTTGACATAATTAAAATGGTCGAAATCTTAATTGTTCATCACACGCCTTGGAACGATAGACCCACTGAATATGCTGAGAAAAAAGAAGAAGAAGTGATGAAGTACCTTAACCAGAAAATCGTCTCCAACGTTGTTGAACCAACAGATGGCGCTTACACCAATCACTGGTCATGTTTTTGGAAGCCAGGCGGAGGTCTACGCTGGATCCGAAATTTGCAAAAGTTGAACTCAGTAACAATTCAAGATGCGGGTAGTTTACCCAACGCGGACATGTTGGTTGAGTTTTTTGTTGGAATAAGCATCTACTCCCTGATAGATTTATATTCTGGCTATGACCAGTTCCCCATAGACCCTACTAGCCGACTGATGACCGCCATGCATACCCCTAGGGGCCTCATATAGATGTGTGTGGTGCCTCAAGGGTGAACGAATGGGATCGTGGTTGTCCAACAAGACATGAGGAAGGTCATGGAGGACATATGTCCAGAGGTTACGTTCTCATACATTGATGACAATCTAGTTAAAGGACTGAAGGAAAAATATGAGACTTTAGAAGATGATCGACTCAAACAGTTTGTATGGGAACATGCGCAGGGAGTGGTGAAAGTACAAGAAAGGCTGGCTAAGTACAACCTGACAGCCAGTAGGCGAAAGTCGCTATTTATCCAAAGGGAGGTAACAATCTTGGGTCTTAGATGCTTCCTAGAAAAAAAGAGCCCCGATCCGAAGAAGGTAGATAAAATCTTGAACCCGCCTATGCCTCTAAAGATGGTCGGGAAAGTAAGGAGCTTCCTAAGGGTCTGTGGCTTATGGTGGATCTTCAGTCCGGGTTTTGCTAGGATACCAAAACCCCTTAGAGAAATGGTGCGACAAGGAGCTAGCCTAGAATGGTCTGATGAAAGAGAGACGGCGACACGAACACTTCAAGATAAGTTAAGAGACGGTGGGGTCGTACTAGGAGTGCCATACTTCGTCGATGAAGGGAGAAACCTTTCATCATCGAGGCCGATGACAGCCCTATAATATTAGGAGGAGTGTTTGTGCAACAAGATAAAAATGGTAAAGAGAGGTCACTTAGGTTTAAGAGTCGCACCCTTAATTCGGTTGACAGAGGCTACATTCAGTTTAGGAAAGAGTTCCTTGCAATTCTGCACTATCTCAGAGTATTCAAACTCTATGTTATGAGACGGAGGTTCATCATAAGAACGGATTCCACAACGGTGATTGGAGTTGTAAAGAGGCACCAACAGATGGGTGTTACGGTTAGTAGGTGGATAACTCATATATGGACCACAAGCGGTTATCGGGTAGCTGAAAATTCAGGAATGAAAACCACCTGTTTAGGCATGCTTCATCCTGAAGTGGTGAAGGGTGTCTTGAAGTGGTGATGAAAAATACGACTATTATTAACCTTCTCTCATATGGACGTATGATTTCATATTAGAAAATGTACCTACTGATAAGCATCGAGGCGATGGGTTGAGCCGCATGGAATAGGAATCAATAGATGAGGAATCCCGTGAGAAGGCAACCTTCGTCGACGAGTTTCTTATGGAAGACGACCGTGGAGGGTTACCTCCTGCCCCCGACTGTTATACGGCCTCAACCATGACACCCAGTATAGAGGACTGCTGGGTAGAAAAGGAAGATCCCTACCTCCACTACCTCCTAACTCAAGAAGATGAGGGGGAAGGGTGGTATAGAATGATAGAGCAAGCCGCTGTTGCAACTCAGGAGTCGGTAGAGAGTTCAAGGATGGTTGAGCATTGATTGAGTGAGATAGGAGATGGGTTAGATGACCGAGAGCAAAGTGGGGACGCTGAAGGAAAGTTGAGAAAGGAAGAATATGATGGGGAATATAAGCGGATCGGTGTGGTAATGAGTAATAATGAGTTGGATGAGTCCTACCATAAGAAGACAAAAAATATCTTTAGGGTTCGTAGAGATCACCTTTTTGCGGATGCTAAAGAAAGGTTGTTGCCGCCGAGAGTGGTGCGTGGTAAGGAAAGACAACTAGAGGTGATTGTTGTGATGCATGAGGGTCTAACAAGAGGGCAGAGGGGTGCTGATGCTACGTACTATAAAGTATCCCGATTATATCACTGATTCTTCTAAGGGATATGGTTATGAGATATTGTAAGTCATGTGAAGCCTGTTAGAAAAGGTTATCTATAAGATTCATTGAACCCTTACACCCCATTGTTCTTGTTGAGTCAGGTACTACTGTTCACCTTGATCTGATTACTATGCTACCTGGTAAGGATAAAATGAAATATGTATTAAATATGAGAGATAATATGTTTGGTTATGTTGAAGCAAAAGTCATCCGTAAGAAAACCGCAAAGGCGGTGGCAGATCAGATCGAGGAAATCTAGGTAAGGTACCCCTCCATACGTGAGTTCGTGGCTGATTAGGGATCAAAATTCAAGAACGAGATGGTATGAAAGCTTATGTTTAGACTTGGGGTCAGAATCAGATTTGTGACATCATATCATCCTTAGGCTAACGCACCGGTTGAAAGAGGGTACGCGACAATAAAGGATGCAATATCAAAATGGTATCAAGGAGACTCCATGAACTGACCATCTTTCTCGAGAACGGTTGTCTATGCTGACAATGTGACTGTCAAACGGTGTCGGGACCTATGGGTTCCGAAACAAGTCCCAACCCTTGAGAGGTGGTCTACGGCGAAAATGTGCATGACAAAGAAACCAGGAGGCAAGAGAAATAGGAAGGACGGAGGGCTAAGGCGTGGTTGTCAACGCCTAGGGCCCTAGAGGATGCCCTGGGCCGCTGGAATCACTGGCCAATAGTAGATTAATAGAATGTCAAGCGGCAAACGACTGTGAGGAAATAGTAAAGGCGGCCCTCTTTCTCAAAAGATGGAGGAAAGTCGGGAAAAACAATGCTCTGGGATGAGCGTCGCATGATGAAAGGAGTCAACAATGTCAAGAAGATAGTATCGGGACACAAGCACATGGAAACGGAGCGTGAGACCAAAGTGGCCGCTGGAATTCGGTATGACAAGGGTCAAAGGGCCATGAGCCAAGTAAGGGGACGCGGCGGACCACGAGGAGGAGAGCCTTGACGGTCGTTGGACGCTAGAAAAAAAAGGCCTTCCGCAGGATTAAAGATCTCGCGGCCGGGGAGGCCTACACGCTTGGGACATGGAAAAAGGCAAGGAAATGGGACCACCATAGGGTGAGAAACGACAAGAGAAACTGGGGCATCATGAGAAAAGGTGTCGAGGACCATAGGGGACCGAGTGAAAATAATGGTATTTTGGGACAAGTGTCGACGGGACCACCGCGGGACAAGTACCGGTGAGACCATTAGCAGGACAAGCGTCAGCGGGACCACCGATGAAACAAGTGTCGGGAACTGGTGCGGACAAGCGTCGAGGACTTGTGACGTCCCAATGAGAAGAGTTGTGAAGGGTCATGAGAAAGAAATCTTCAAAGCAAGGTGCGCTGTCAAGATCAAGAATCTTAACGACCAAGAATATTAGCACCACTAGTGCAACTACTAGTGAAAGCAAACGAAAGGGTCAAAAAGAGAAAGGAAAGCAAAGGAACATGAGAGAACTCGTGAGAACACATTCACATGAGTTGAAGAACAGCCAAGTGTGAAACGGAACACTACCGCATGCATAAACTTGACAAAGTGAAGGTAGAACTAGTGAGAACAGATTCACATGAGTTGAACAACAACCAGGTGTGAAACGGAATACTACCACATGCATAAACTTGACAAAGTGAAGGTAAAACTAGTGAGAACATATTCACATGAGTTGAAGAACAGCCAAGTGTGAAACGGAACAGTGCCACATGCATGAAATTGACAAAGTCAAGGTAAAACTAGTGAAAGCACATGCACATGAGTAGAAGAACAACCAAGTGTGAACCGACGTATTGTCATTTGAGAGATGGGTCATGCATGCGAGTGAGACTTGCTCAAACACATGCTTGAAGCCCATGAATGCAACCAAGAATGTCATGAAACATCATCATGTGAGAGTTGAGCCATGCATGTGAGTGAGACTTGCTCAAATACATGTTTGAAGTCCATGAGAAGCTCATGAATACAACCAAGAATGAAACGGAATAACATGATATGAGAGTTGAGTCATGCATGTGAGTAAGACTTGCTCAAACACATGCTTGAAGCTCATGAAGGCAACCAAGAATGCAATAGAACATCATAATGTGACAGTTGCACCATGCATGTGAGTGAGAATGCATGTGAGTAAGACTTGCTCAAACACATGCTTGAAGCTCATAAATACAACCAAGAATGAAACGGAATGTCATCATGTGAGAGTTGAGTTATGCATGTGAGTGAGACTTGCTCAAACACATGCTTGAGGCTCATGAATGCAATCAAGAATGAAATGAATGCCACCATGTGAGAAAATTGAGCAAAGTATGTGAACGAAACTATCAAAACACTAGTTCAAGCATCAACAAGAGTTGCGATTTGCTCCTAAGCGAAGAAGTGGAGAGGAAGTGAGAAAATAGTGAGTCTAACTCACTCAAATGCATGAAATCACAAGGGGAGAAGTGGTGATTCACATGAGAGTGAAGAAAAGGACAAACCAAGAGATAATCATCATCTAAATTCTAGATTGATCAAAGACAAAGAATTGTTATTTGCTCCTAAGTGAAGAAGAGGAGAAAAAGTGAGAAAATAGTGAGTCTAACTCACCCAAATTCATGAACTCACAAGGGGAAACGTAGCAATTCACATGCGAGCAAAAAAAAGGACAAAACAAAAGATAATCATCATCAAGACACTAGATTTGTTAAAGATAAGGGTTGCGATTTGCTCCTAAGTGAAGAAGAGGAGAGAAAGTGAGAAAAGTGTGAGTCTAACTCAGCCAAATACATGAAATCACAAGGGGATAAGTGGTGATTCACATGGGGGTGAAGAAAAGGACAAAACAAGAGATAATCATCATCAAAACACTAGATTGATCAAATACAAGAATTGCGATTTGCTCCTAAGTGAAGAAGAGGAGAGATAGTGAGAAAATAGTGAGTCTAACTCACCCAAATGCACAAAATCACAAGGGGAGAAGTAGCGATTCACATGGGGATGAAGAAAAGGACAAAACAGGAGATAATCATCATCAAAACACTAGATTGATCAAGTACAACAATTGCGATTTGCTCCTAACTGAAGAAGATGAGAGAAAGTGAGAAAAGAATGAGTCTAGCTCACCCAAATGCATGAAATCAGAAGGGAAGAAATGGCGATTCACATGGGAGTGATGAAAAGGATAAAACAAGAGGTAATCTTCACCTAATCACTAGAGAAAGCACATACAAGAGTTGCGATTTGTTCTTAAGTGAAGAACTTGAAAGAAAGGGAGAGAAAAGTTAATAGAACTCACTCAAATGTATGAAATCACAAAGGGAGAAGTAGAGCTTCACATGGGAGTGAAGAAATGGACTAAACAAGAGAGTATCTTCATCTAAACACTAAAGAAAGCACATACAAGAGTTGCGATTTGCTCCTAAGTGAAGACGTGGAGAGAAAGGGAGAGAAAAATGAGCAGAACTCACTCAAACGCATGAAATCACAATGGGAGAAGTAGCGCTTCACATGGGAGTGAAGAATAGAACTAAACAAGAGAGTATCTTCATCTAAACACTAGAGAAAGCACATACAAGAGCTGTGATTTACTCCTAAGTGAAAAGTGGAGAGAAAGGGAGAGAAAAGTGAGTAGAACTCACTCAAATGCATGAAATCACAAGGAGAGAAGTAGCGCTTCACATGGGAGTGAAGAAAAGAACTAAACAAGAGAGTATCTTCATCTAAATACTAAAGAAAGCACATACAAGGGTTGCGATTTGCTCCTAAGTGAAGAAGTGGGGAGAAAGGGAGAGAAAAGTGAGTAGAACTCACTCAAATGCATGCAGTCGCAAGGGGAGAAGTAGTGTTTCATATGGGAGTGAATAAATTTACTAAACAAGAGAGTATTTTCATAAACACTAAAGAAAACACATATAAGAGTTGGGATTTGCTGCTAAGTGAAGAAGTGGAGAGAAAGGGAGAGAAAAGTGAGTAGAACTCACTAAAATGCATGAAATCACAAGGAGAGAAGTGACGATTCTCATGGGAGTGAAGAATGAGTCCATAGAGAGATCATTACTAGTGAGAAGCTTCCTATCATCTACTCTAAGCTTAGGAGGGGGAGAAAGAGGATAAGGAAGGAAGAAAAGGAAGAAGAAAAAGAAGAAAAAGAAGAAGAAGAAGAAGGAGAAGAAGAAAAAAAAAAAAAAAAAAAAAAA
>BFEA01000216.1:1128317-1139378 GCA_003427395.1 Chara braunii
ACAAGGGCTATGTGGGGCAGTGCACCCAGGACCACACTCGACGCTTTGGAGAAAGACATTGGTCAGACTATTGGCAGGGGGACTACTATTGGACGACATGACTTATTCTCCTCTTCCTACTCCTCCTTCCACACCATCGTCCGTGGAGAGAGAGAGAGAGAGAGAGAGAGAGAGAGAGAGAGAGAGAGAGAGAAAGAAAAAAAAGAGAAAGAAAAAAAAGAGAAAGGGAGAGAGAGAGAGAGAGTATTACACTTTCTCAATGGGTCGGCACTGAGAAATCTTAGCTGCTATTGCTTTTCTTTCTCACAATCTGCTATTCACTCAGTCCTTGTCATTTTGTTGTGTATTTCTTTCTTTCATAGACAAGGGTCACATGATTCATATTTTATGCCCCCCACACCCTTCAAGTCTATTGTTTCAGATAAACTTTATGTTATCATTGATTACTTCGTTTTGCTATTCATCTTGTTTTGATTTCTAACTATTCATTTTTCCTCATCGCTTTACTTCTCATGGGCAGGTTTTGTTTCACAGAATGTCATTGTTCCGAGTTGTGGTTTCGACATTTTTCTAGATGGTAAGATTTACACTTTCCAATTTTGATTTCCCCGCATGGTGTCCTAAAACGTTGTTCATCATACAACTTAAACTGGTGATTCTTTTGTTTTAAACCATTTGTACACCAGAGGCTCAATGTACGAGGCTAAATTTGAATTTGGCCGAGCCTAAAACTCAAAGCATATGTTCTCCATTTTCTTTCTCGTTTTTTTTTAGGGGGGGGGAGGAGGAGCGGAAGTGCGTTGGAATCACACCCAATGTTCAGAATAAACAACTTTAGCAGTTCGCGAAATGAAGTTAAAAAGTCTACTCTAAATCTGCCAAGGTCCACTGCGGGTAATGACTGGGCCAGTTTTAAACCCCCTGCTAAACTTGCACATTTCGTTGCTTATTTCAAACTAAAAGTGTACCACAACCGAAGTTTTTTTTTTTTTTTTTTTTTTCTACTCGTTTTTTTCGTCGTGTCTGCGTGACACGGTGTTCTATCTCGCCATGTGGAGGAGAGATGCACAGGCAGGGCGCCCAGAAGGCAGATGCACAGGCAGAGAGCCGAGAAGGCAGATGCACAAGTAGAGAGCTGAGAACGCAGATGCACGAGCAGAGAGCCCAGAAAGCAGCAAGTAGACATACACGACTACAACTACGGAAAAACGAGAGTGGTGACATAGGATAACGTCACATAATGTTGCAATGAAAAACCAAAAACTTGAAGTGAAAGAGGAGTTGTGTGTAAGGGAAGAGAACTGTGTGTTTGTCACTTTTGTTTTTCATATTTTTTGCCAACTAATATGCATTTCTTGTTTTTGCTTGCTCTCGTTATCTGTATGCTTGGCAGGTTTCACTGATTCGCTGTTAATAGAGAATTTTTGAGAATTTCTGGGCTCATGGACGATTTGCAGTACAGGACTGTTGTTCACTACCTGAGATGTAATACTACGACTTTTGTGGTTTTTTTTTATTATTGTCCAGGAAATCAAGAGCAGTGTCAGGGGAGAGAAAGAGAGAGTGGCCAACCTTGAAAATCTTGAAAAATCCTGAAAACTAAAAAAGACGAATTTTGCATGAAAATACATTTTTGCCTTCGGGTTTAAGGCCCCCTTGATTTTTTTATTTTTTATTCTTTTTGGTGTACTTGGTGTCCACTCTATGGATTGATGGCAAGTCTGGCTTAACAGGTGTAAGGCGTTTATTATGATGACCCTGAAAAAAACTTGAGAAATTAGGCGTCGGTTAACCGCTTCTCCCAGATTTGTGTTCGTCCGTAGTGGAGCAGTTCCTGTTCAATTAGCAGGATCACCTGCACGTTTGGTAGGGGCTCAGGCAGGACGTTTTGAGGCCAAGCCAATGGTCTGGGACTTGGGCCTTCGTGTTCATCCGATAGTCATGATCAAAGGCCGAGTGTTGCCCAACCAGGCCCAACGGTATACAGCTCGGCCAACCCTCCGGACCAGGGTGCTTGGTAATTGACAATTTGTGGGCGTCACACTGCTGGAGCATTGTCAGGACCTTGAGCGCTGTAGTGGAGTAGAGTTAGACAATAGGAATGAGAGCAGAGAGGAGTGGAGAGTGGCGGTCATAGCTGCGAGGTTCGACGGACTTACCTGGGCCTCATAGCTGGTTCACCCTCCAGTGAAGAAAAAAAAAAACAGTTGATGTAGAAGAGGAGGAGGACAATCAGAAGACGGCGGGGGAAGAGGAGGACGATGGTGCGGAGGAGGTGGAAGATGGCAGTGCGGTGGAGGAAGACAACAACGTCCTCTTTGAAGGCTCCTTTTTCTCCTTCTCTCTCTCTCTCTCTCTCTCTCTCTCTCTCTCTCTCTCTCTCTCTCTCTCTCTCTCTCACACACACACACACACACACACAGACCACACTTTGGACCCCCCCCCCCGGTCCACCCTATTAGACTATGGGCCAAGACTAGCCACCAAACTAGCCCGGTACGACAATGTGCACGAGCCCCAAAATCGGATACGAGCAAACACGTACGTGATACATATGCTCCCTCGTGCATACGCGTATGCACATTCGCGAAACCCGTGTACGTATACGCCGTGCTAACTAACTAACTAACTAACTAACTAACTAACTAACTATATATGTAGGGTAACCAGCGTTCGGGATGCGCAGAATGCGGACAAAAGAAAAACAAAAAAACAAGATCTGCAAAAAAAAAAAATGTTGTGAAAAAAATAAAATAAACAACATTTGTCTGAGCATTACATCCAAATTCGTTGCCAGATTGAAAATAAAAATAAAAAGCAAAAATACGAATAATAAAAATAAGAAAAAATAAAAAGAGAATTAAAATCAGTGAGTGCGCGAGCATGTTTTCAACACCGTCATCTTTGGCGATTTTTTTTTTTTTTTGGGTATTGAGAAATGCCATGAAAATTTATATATATGTAATTCACATAATAGTATGATAATAAAAAACTCATAAAAAAAATTAAAAAAATTGTACAATTTTTTAGGTGGCGAAATAAAGTGAAAAGAGAAAGTAAAAAGAAAAAGAATGAGTGAGCGAACACGTTTTGACAATGCGGTCCTTGAAAATTTTTTAGTTTTTTGTGGCTTAGCAAAATAACTTTAAAATTTATAGGCAAGTACCTCACATCATAGGGAACTTACCAAAGAAAAATCTGAAAAAAATATTTATATCTTTAGGCATCGAAATAATTTTTGGCGGGGGCCGAACCCTTGAAGGTTTGAACCCCGAACGGGACCCCAAACACCCGTCCGTACGGAGGTTGCCCCGGAGGCCTCCGTACGTACGGGCTGGTGATCCTGTGTATATATATATCGACACAGTTGAACACCGAAATCGTGAAGTGTGTTTTCGGTACGGAAACACCGAAACCACTTCAAGATATGATGTAGTTCATAAAGAAAACCGACTAAGTTAAACATCGAAATCCCGAAGTGCGTTTTCAGTACCGAAACACCGAAAGCACTACGAGATATAATGTATTAAACACCGAAATCCTGAAGTGCGTTTTCGGTACCGAAAACCGAAAGCACTTCGAGACATGATGTAGTAGATAAAAGAAAAACGACTGAGTTAAACACCGAAATCCCGAAGTGCGTTCTCGGTACTGAAACACCGAAACCATGATGTATTAAACACCAAAAATTTCGAAGTGCATTTTCGGTACCGAAACATCGAAAGCACTTCGGGACATGATGTAGTAGATGATAGAAAATCGACTAAGTTAAACACCGAAATTCCAAAGTGCATTTTCGGTACCGAAACACTGAAAGCACTTCGGGATATGATGTAATTGATAAAGAAAATCGACTTAGTTAAACACTGAAATCCCGAAGTGCGTTTTCGGTACCGAAAAACCGAAAGCACTACGGGATATGATGTATTAAACACCGAAATCCCGAAGTGCGTTTTCGGTACCGAAACACCGAAAACACTTCGGGACATGATGTAATAGAAAATCGACTAAGTTAAACACCGAAATCTCGAAGTGCGTTTTCGGTACCGAAACACCGAAAGCACTTCAGGATATGATGTAGTTGATAAAGAAAATTGGCTAAGTTAAACACCGAAATCCCAAAGTACGTTTTCGGTACCGAAACACTGAAAGCACTGCGGGATATCATGTATTGAACACCGAAATCCCGAACTCCATTTTCGGTACCGAAACACCGAAAGCACTTCGGGACATGATTTCTTGATAAAGAAAATAGACTTAGTTAAACACCGAAATCCCAAAGTGCGTTTTCGGTACCGAAACACCGAAAGCACTACGGGATATAATGTATTAAACACCGAAATCCCGAAGTGCGTTTTCGGTACCGAAACATTGAAAGCACTTCGGGATATAATGTAGAAGGTAATAGAAAATCGACTAAGTTAAACATCAAAATCCCGAAGTGCGTTCTCGGTACCGAAACACCGAAACCACTTTGGGATATGATGTATTAAACACCGAAATCCCGAAGTGCATTTTCGGTACCGAAACACCGAAAGCACTTCCGGACATGATGTACTAGATAATAGAAAATCGACTATATTAAACACCGAAATCCCGAAGTACGTTTTCAGTACCGAAACACCGAAAGCACTTCGGGATACAATGTAGTTGATAAAAAAAATCGACTAAGTTAAACACCGAAATCTCGAAGTGTCTTTTTCGTACCGAAACACTGAAAGCACTACCGGATACGATGTATTAAATACCGAAATCCCGAAAGTGCGTTTTCGGTACTGAAACACTTAAAGCCCTTCGGGACATGTTGTAGTAGATAATAGAAAAACGACAAAGTTAAATACCGAAATTCCGAAGTGTGTTTTTTGTACCAAAACACCAAAACCACTTCGGGATATGATGTCGTTGATAAAGAAAATCGACTAAGCTAAACACCGAAATCCCGAAGTGCGTTTTCGGTACCGAAACACCGAAAACACTACATGATATAATGTATTAAAAACCGAAATCCCCAAGTGCGTTTCGGTACCGGAACACCGAAAACACTTCGGGATATGATGTACTACATGATAGAAAATTGACTAAGTCAAACACCGAAGTGTATTTTGATGAAATTTGTGAGTTTGTCTTCAGTATACCATTATAAGACTTTTTTCGATATAGATTCAGTGAAATATATAGCCTCCATTAACCATCTTTCTGAGGACCCCCACCAATCAATCAATTAATCAATCGATCAATCAATCAATCAATAAATCAATAAATCAATCAAAAAATCAATCAATTAAATATTGAAATCCGAAAGTATGTTTTCTGTACCGAAACACCGAAGCCACTTCGGGATATGATGTAGTTGATAAAGAAAATCGACTAAGCTAAACACCGAAATTCCGAAGTGCGTTTTCGATACCGAAACACTGAAGCACTACAGGATATGATGTATTAAGAATCGAAATCCCGAAGTGCCTTTCGGTACCGGAACACCGAAAACACTTCGAGATATAATATAGTACAGGATAGAAAATTGACCAAGTCAAACACCGAAGTGTATTTTGATGAAATTGGTGAGTTTGTCTTCGGTATACCATATATAAGACTTTTTCGATATAAATTCATTGAAATACACAACCTCCATTAACCATGTATCCCAGGACCCCCACCACTCAATCAATCAATCAAAAAATCAATCAATCAAAAAATTAATCAATCAATAAAAGAAATCAATCAATCAATCAATCAATCAATTAATCATATATATATATATATATATTTTAAATTGTGTTTCACCCACCAACCTCCCCCGTCCGAAAATATTTTTTTTACCTTTGTTCTTTCTTTTTATAGGGGATAGGGTCGTGGTTCCGAAACCCCAATTTGCGAACCCCACCCCCCTCCCCTTCTGGTCGCTACGAGACCGCAAAAATCGTCGTGGCCGTGGTTGTGACTGCGACAACTGAGGCCGAGAGAGATTCATAGGTGGTTGACACATGAATGAGGAACTGCTGGAATCCGCAAGTCTTACAAAATATTACTACTTCCCCTAAGTCAAAACTTTGACTGTGGTACTCAATGTTATGCCACCATTGTGGAGACCCTCTGGAGATTGAAGGTTTCAAGGTCCTCTCACGCGAGAAAGAGTGTTATCTCTCTTGAATCTTGAGTGACGAAACGACCTCTCTACCCAACCTTTTTACCCTAAATTTAGTCTAACTTGTTAAGAGAGGAAGGCGGCCGGCAGGATTGCAACCCGTAATATGTGTCAAGGCCTCTGTAGGAGGTTGCCCCACCGGTTGTGGGAGCTCTGTTGAAACCAAGACGAGGTTCAAGAGTCAGGGAACTTGCAGGTATAACGTTTTCTCTGTATATGCCCACTATGCGCGTACCATTACATATTTATGGTTTGTCTTATATGCATATATGCAACCTTCTGATTGTTGTTTCTTTTAAGAACTTAATTAGATTAAGTGAAAGGAATGTCTGCATGACTTTACTGTATTGTTTGAAGTCAGACTAAGAGGGATGAACTTGGAAGAAGACAGAAAGAATGTGTTTGTTGCATGCATTTGACAGGGAACCAACACCGAGGATTGTTTTTAACCACAAGGACTCAGTGGAATGTTTATTTGACATTTGTTTGAAGGTCAAGACATTGTTTCTTGATATGGCTACTATGTTTATTTTGAGGTTTGTCTATCTGAGCTTCTGAGACCAAATATTATTTCTAAGCAAAATTACTTGGTCGAATCGTTTCTTTTGGAATCTCTGATCGAAGTGAGGCATTACTTCTAAGCAAAATGACCAACCTTCCTGTTTTTCGGTCCTTTTAAAATAGATTGGGTATTGTTTCTAAGCAGAATGACTCAGTCTTTTGTTTTTCTTCAAGGAAGAATTCTGGTGGAAGGCTAAACACGATTTCTAAGTACAATGGTTTAGCTTGAGACCGCACATTAAATGAGCATTGAGTATAATACATTAGATCTATACTTTCTATCTATATTAAGATGTGAACAGACAGCTAGACATTATTTCTAAGCAGAATAACCTAAGTCATATCACTAAGAAGAGAATTAAAGGTAAGAGTATAATTGGAAGTAATTTTGACACCCCGAATATTATTTCTAAGCAGAATGGTTCAGACTGTGACCATATCAAAGACAAAGACAGAGGAACATTTAAGACTTAACTATTAAACAGTTCAGGGTTAATTATACATTGTTTCTAAGTAGAATGGTCTAGTCACATGCCCAAAGAAGAGAGAACTAGTTGTGTCATTTGTTTGTATATAACTAAGGCAACTAGATATTGTTTCTAGCCCCATGCCATAAATTGGTGTAAGGGGTTAATGATCTGAGAGACCAATGAGATACTGTGTGAAATCAACTTGAAAGACAGGATGAGAGTACTTACCTTGCTTGTATGTGCTCTGCTAGGGAGTTGGTTGAGTTTGTCGTTGATAGGTAGTTTCTGTAGATGCTCGCCCTACGCTGGAGAAATATAAGTTAGTCAATCTTATCTTTACAAAGGTCAAAGTTTTGCTCAACTTCATATTTGACTTGGTATAAATTTTGAGAGCATACTTCTCATAAGGAAAATGTTGTTAAAATTTTTGCTAATTAAGGGAGTTAGACAAAATTTAATGTTGTAAATTTTAAGCTTTAGTTTTATATTTCATACATTAGTAAAGTGAAAATTCTAGGAAGTCACTTTCTTTTGGGGAAATGTTGCTGATTTTTTTTTAGATTTGAGGAGTTAGTTTATTATTGGTCATGAATAAATTCTAAGTTTTTGTAATATATTTCACATATTAATAAAGTGAAAATTCTAGGAAGTCACTTTCTTTCGGGGAAGTGTTGCTGACTTTTTTTAAGATTTGAGGAGTTAGTTTCTTATTAGTCATGAACGTTTCGGCAATCCATTCTGTATACGGGAGATGCTGTCGAAATTATCATCAATTTCTGGTGTTGACGAGAAATGGGTTTAAGCTTAGTTGATAGGGGTTAAGATAAATAAGGATATGCAGTTTAACCTTCATACACTAAAGTGTAGCTTGGTAACTAACTTGTGATGTGGTGCAGGTCCTTTTCATTAAGTTTGATTCAAGGCTCGACTAAGTCTAGCCTGGTCCTATAAAGATCAACAATTTTTGTTATCTTTTGACAAAAGGCCGGTTTACAACTCAGCTTTGATCCACTCTCTCGACTTAGCCTAAGGACTTAGCCTTCTGTATATTAATTGTTTCATGGGTTTTTTATCCATACTTTATTTAAATGACCATTTTAAAAGGACTGAGTGTTTTCTTATTGGGAAGGTTGGATAAAGAATGGGGCTTGTGTAAATAACGCAAGGAGTGTGAATGCAAAGAGTGGTTGAAGTTGACGCCGTTTAGTGTGTTATCTCTCTATGTTGAACTTTTGTATGACTGCAAGTATGTTTGTGATTTGGATTCAGGATTTGACATGCATGTTGTCACTTGTACATTTGGAATAGAGTCACACCGTGATTGTGAAAGTAATTGTTTTGTGTTCAATAACCCGCTATGGTTATACCTTCTGTGTACGCGTGGCTTGATTGACCATTTGCAAGCGTCGAGTGACCTGGGTTGAGAGGAAAAAGAAGTCCCTTCAAGACTGCTTGTTAACTTTATTTTGGTGGAACGACAGAGTTATGGGTAGAAGGTGCAGCGTGCTGCTTGTAGTGAGTCAGACAACTCACCACCACTTCCCTTATGCTCTTAGTGCCATTTTACCCTCTCCCGCTTTGGGGCACAACAGAGCGCAGATGATGGCAAAGTGCTAAGTCTGCTTCTACGCTCGCGAAGAGACTAATCCCTCAACGCAAGTTATAGCTGAGACCTGAGCGTCAAATGCTATCCCATATTTTAGATTGACTCGCATGGTCATGGGCACCACATAGTACGCCATCATTGCGACTACTTGCGTTTTCATGCATAGCTAGTCGATATACGCCTATGTATCATCCGTAGTCGTGACCACGACCTTTTTTACCGCACACGATCGGGATCCCGCCCCCGACAGTCGACCGCCCGCGGCCGAGAGCGAGAAGAGGACAATAAACGAGGAGCTGTGGCAAACTGTTTCGTCGGAGTTTCACCGACTCCTCAAGAGGCTGAACCCTATATATATATATATATATATGGGCGTGGAGATAAAAATTCGCTCTACACGCCTATGAATTTTAATAATTTTTCCTGAATGTTCGTGAGAGACAAAAACATAAAAAATAAAAATGAAAATAAAAAAAAATAAAAAAAATAAAGCCGGGGATGAAAATGTTTCTTCCGTATTTTTAGTTTGTTGGGGCGGTGTCAAAACACTGACCCACCATGTTTTTGTGGTCATTTGTAAAGAAGCAAAAGAGTCGGATCGAAAAAAAAAAAAAAGGCCCCGAASCCCATCCACGGGGCCCCGAACTGGGTCTGGKGGKKGGGGGGGGGGGGGGGCAGGCAACTTTGCGGCTGCACAGCAGCAGGCCTTGCTGAACCTAATGTTGCCGTCTCACGATAAATGTCCACATTTATATGGGACGACAACAGAAACTTGTGGTGGTCATTTGTTGACTTCCACAGATGTGTGCAAGCGAGAGAGAGAGAGAGAGAGAGAGAGAGACAGGACGTAACACGTTGGTGTTCTGCCATGTCAACACGTTGGTTGGTGCAATTTCGTGGACGGTTGTTAGTGGACGACCACGGCCGCACGGACGACAACCGCGCGAGCACGGACGGCGACTGTGGCCGCAAGACAAGCGGGGGTGAGTTAATCTTCTTCTTCTCTTCTTCTTCTTCTTCTTCTTCTTCTTCTTCTTCTTCTTTTCTTCTTTTTTTGCTTACTTAATTTATTCTTCGTCGTTGTACTTTGTTACTTCTTCTTCTTCTCCTTCTTCTCTTCTTCTTCTTCTTCCTCTTCTTCTTCTTTTTCTCCTTCTTCTTCTACAAACACACAAAGAGAGAGAGAGAGAGAGAGAGAGAGAGAGAGAGAGAGAGAGAGAGAG
Source organism: Chara braunii (assembly GCA_003427395.1). NCBI lineage: Eukaryota > Viridiplantae > Streptophyta > Charophyceae > Charales > Characeae > Chara > Chara braunii. The sequence goes on from BFEA01000216.1 coordinate 1,138,323, forward strand.
ACGCTTTCACCGCGGCCACGTGGCACGTCCAACAGAAAAATTCTCGCCGTTTTTTTTTTTCTTTTTAATCGTGGGCCCTCACCCCCGAACAACCGTTTAAAAACTGTTTTCCAACTGTTTATCCTGGCACATGCACCATGCTCAACAGGAAGAGAAGGAAGCAAACGTGCGTGACTTATGTAGTCCACATGAAGTGACGGGATAAACAGTTGAAATTTGTGTTCGTACACTGTTGAAAATCTGTTTATATTCTGTTGAACTACGTTTGGAAGGTTTAACTATGTGTTGGTAAACTGTTTATCATGTGTTGATCAACAATTTATCAACAGTTGAACACGTAACTTCATGTTGGATATCATGTTGGAATCGTGATGGAAATGTGATTGTAGTGTGATAAATTGTGTTGGAAATGTGATGGTGTTATGTTTGGAATTATGATGCTCGTCTGTCGGAGACCTCTCTATTCATATTCATGCATGCATGCGTCCGATTAGATGAGGGGGGACCATTCCGGTCGATAAATTCCGTGACTCACTCATGGTCAAACCTCACATTTGTACAAGCTTGGGAAGTGGGTGCCACTTACGTCATAATATACCAACAACGTCTTCATATATGGCCCCCACTTCCCAACCACATCGTCACAAGCGTGGGTGGCAGTGATACAGTCAAAACAATGAGAGAGAGAGAGAGAGAGAGAGAGAGAGAAAAAAAGAGAAAGAGAGAAAGATGACTTAGGAATCAAATTGTGTAACTGCAACATTTCAACACAGTTGGCAACTCGGTGTCACTTATGGCGGAATACGAAAAGAACATGTTAATATACGGCCCCGACATCTCAACGATATCGTCACGAATGTATGTGGAAGGCCGGTCTGTAAATGTGATGCAATTTGAACAAGAAAGACATAAAAAACCTCACATTTGCACAAGGTTGGGAAGTGGGTGCCACTTACGCCGTAATATACCAACAACGTTTTCATATATGGCCTCGATTCTGGACAACAAAGAAAAGATGAGCATGCACACCTCCCAAGTTTGTGACTCCTCTCCCCC
>BFEA01000216.1:1204687-1219598 GCA_003427395.1 Chara braunii
CAAGGGGAAACTTCACGGAAGTGTCACAAGATGAATCGCCACATGTACAAGCACTCACAACAGTGAAAACTCAAGTTTGGGAGCATCTACCCAAGAAGAAACTTCACGGAAGTGTCACAAGATGAATAGCAACATGTACAAGCACTCACAATAGTGAAAACTCAAGATTGGGAACATCTACTCAAGGGGAAACTTCACGGAAGTGTCACAAAATGAATCGCAACATGTACAAGCACTCCCAACAATGAAAACTCAAAGATTGAAGCATCTACCCTAAGGGAAACTTCAGGGAGGTATCACTAGGTGAATCGTCACGTGCCTAACCCCTTATCTCATGAAAAGCACAAGTCCGGATGCACACCAAGCTTAGGAGAAGAAAAAGAAGAAGAAGAAGAAGAAGAAGAAGAAGAAGAAGAAGAAGAAGAATGAGAAGAAGAAGAAGAAAGAGGAGGAGGAAGAAGAAGAAGGATGAAGAGAAGAAAAAGAAGAAAAAGAAGAAGAAGAAGAAGAAGAAGAAGTTTCCCCCTCTTTCCACTCACCTCCTTACTAGTTCCCTGGTGATGACGTCCCAAGCTTGGTTCTAGTTCCTTGTTTATGGCTTCCCTTCCCCTTGCTCTTCCATTTCTCCTCTAAGTCTATGGCCAACTCCTGTTACTAGGGCTATGGAGTCCTTCCCTCTAGACGGGCTAAGGGGACCCCAGCCAGCCTCTCCTTCTACCTCACAGTCTGAGGGCTATGGCGGACCACCTCCTCTAACTTCCTAGTCCTCCTTCCTACCTGAAAACACCATAGCCAGGCTTCAAGGCTAGCATTGGCTCACTCCTCCTTGCCCTACTCTCACTAGTGCTCTCACGGGCTCAAACTGGGAGCATGGGCACCTCTCATGCTCAAATGGGGGTGGCGGGCAGCACTCCCAGGTTATATAGGCTGGAACTAGTGCACCGCCTAGCCCCTAGGCCTCTCCAAGTGCCCCCTTGGTAGGCCGAGCTACCTCCAAGGCCAAAATTCAAGTTTTGGTCTCTGAGGTACCCGGGCCCTATTTTGGCCAGGTACATGCAGCCGAAGTGGCTGGTACCACTTCGGACCACTCATAGGCCTACCCCGACCTCTTTTCCTTCCCAAGCTGCTGTTTTTTTGGGGTACCCATGCCCAAAATGCTGCCTTTGGTGAAAATTGTGGGCCTAAAGGCCCATTTCTCGTCTTTTTCCAGATGTAGGCCCTTTTGGAGTAGTCCGTTCCATTTTTCAAGTGGCGGCATCCATCTTAGCCTTGGATCTGGCTGAGATCCAAGGTCCACAATGCTCCGGCCTCTTTTCAAGTCTCCCTACCTCCAAAATTGAGGCCTTTGCTTCAATTTTCAACTTTCAGATGAATCTAGCCCAACCCTTGGGCCGAATTCCCAGTTTTTTCATTTTCCTTGCTTTGTTTTCCCTCCATTTTGCTGCCACCTCATTCCGGAGCAAGCCGTTTTGTGTCAGCCCACAAAAAATGGCTAGATCTCCTCCTTCACAAGATCTGATCTCAGATCTAAGGTCAAAAAAATAGTCGGCCAACTCAAATCAGCATTTTTCTGCATTTTTGCTGATTTAACTTAGATATTGCAGAGATAATGCCTCAAGCGCCTTATCTCTGCAATCCGGACTGCCGTCCTAGAATCTTGGAGGGATGAGGTCATCATTGAGAACTGCCAGTCCCTACTGCTGCAGTCCCAACCTGTTGGCATTTTTTTCTCCACCTTTTCCTCCCTCTCTATATCTTCTTCCTCCTTTTTCTCCCCCTTTTTTCTCCCTCCTCCTTTATTTCTGCTGGGACAAGTGTCCAACAGCTATTTTCCCTCTTTGTAGTTGTTGGACCCCACCCAAAGTCTGATTTTGCAGCCGGCACATGGCCGTTGTGCCTCGGACTGCAGTCTGGGCACCCCCGCGGCTCTTGGGGCTCCATTTGGCCGCCGCTACTCCCCGTGTAGGTCCCTTTCACTCCGATTTTTCCCGGGCAGCCCTTTTTTCTTGCGGCCCTCCTGGAACTTTATTTTTCTTGGCCCGGCTGGCCCCGACAATTCCGGATTGTCAGCCAGGCCTCCTTGCCGCTACTGCTCTACTTTTCCCGCGGCCTCCCTCGCCGACGCTTGCCGAGGTGGTGCTTGGTGTATTTTTCCCATCCTGACCTATGGTCCAGATGGGGCCGTCCGCAGGCGCCACCTGGCTATTTTTACCGCCTACCCCATTCAGTTCAGGACTCCTCTGGGGCATCCCAGGTCCCTTCCGAATTTCTCGCGTCACCCCCGCTCCTTTTCATTTTGTCAGTGATTCTCCATCGACGCCTCGACTGTTTCCTGTTTTTCCGTTAATCTTAGTTCCTCCCGTCTTTTCCGGCTTCGCCCCGGGTGACGTTCCTATTTTCCCTTGGTCCGTCTGACGTGCTTATCGTCCAATTGCCGGCTATTTCGCCGACGTCGTCTGATACTTGGTTATTCGTGGCCTCCTGATACTTGGTTCCGTCGACTGCTCCTGATACTTCCCTGTTCACAAGCTGCGTCTTCTGCATTTGCGTATTCGTAGTCGTCTCTCCTGTTTTTGCCGGCTTCCCTCATCGTTTTCTACCCGATAGGCCGCTCTCCCCAGACGGCCCGTCTTTTCCGCGTTTCGTCACTGCTCCCGGTTTTCTCTGATGTGCACAAATCGGCCAAATCCAAGTTCTCGAGTGACGGGAATTCATTCGGGACCCACCGGTCCCGACAACGCACACTAAATCATCAAGTTCGGGCCTACGTGCGCACTAAATCATCAAGTTTAGGCCTGAGCGCGCACTAAATCATCCAGTTCTGACTGGGGTGCAAACTAAAACAGCCAGTTTGAGCATGGGGGTGCATCAAATCATCAAGTTATGCGCACCGAAACAGCAATGTTAGGCCTGGGCGGGTACTATGTCGGCACGTTTAAGCTTGGGCGCGTGCTAGGCCAACAAGTTCGGGTTTGGGCACACACTAGATCAGTAAGACGAAGCATGGGTGCACACTAAAACAACACTGTCAGGCCAGGGCACGCACTAGATCAACAGCACTAAGCATGGGCGCACACTGGGACAACAATGGCCAACATGGGTGAACACTCAAATAGCAATACCGAGCATGGACTCACTCTAAAATAGCAATACCGAGCATGAGCGCGTGCTCAAATAGCAATACCAAGCATGGGTGCCCACTCAATCAGCAGTTCCGAGTGAGAGCGCACACAAAAATAGCAACTTCGGGCCCGGCTGCACACTTGATCATCAAGTTCAGGCCTGTGAGCTCACCAAATCATCAAGTTTGAGCCTGGGCGCGCACTGAATTGGCAACACTAAGCAGGGACGTGCATTAAAACAGCGTTGCAGGGGCAGGGCGCACACTCAAACAGCCAGTCCAAGCCTGGGCACACACTCCATCAGCAAGCTTGCATGCTCAAACAACCAGTTCGAGCTTGGGCGCACACTCAATCTGCAAGTTCGGGCTTGGGCATGCACTTAGTCAGCAAGCTTGAGCCTGGGCGTGTGCCAAATCAGTCAGTCCGGGCCTGGCCGCACATTGAATTCACGACATTTGGCGTTGGCGAGCACCCACCGTAATTGTCACACAGGTCCAAAAAAAATAGAGTGTGCAAAGCGCAAATGTCAATGTCACACATACCCAAATTAATAATGTCGTACATATCCAGATAATCAGCAATGTCGCATAACATTCCCACAAATAGTAATTAGCGCATGCGCAGCAATGTCATGAGATCTGCACCGTCCCACAAATGTAAATGCACTGACTCAAGATCGGAAATGTCCACATGTAAAGTGGGCGTGGGTGCACTAGCTCAAGATCAACAATGTCCTCAGTTGAAGTGCACATGGGCGCACTATTTCCAGATCAGTAATGTCCACACACAAAGTACGCATGGGCGCACAGGCTCAAGGTTAGTGATACACACACATGAAGCGTGCATAGGCGCACAGGCTCAAATTCAACAATTATTCGCAGATGAGGTGTGCATGGGCGGACATGATTAAGATCAGCAATGCTCACACATAAAATGTGCATTGGCGCACAATCTTAAAGTCGACAAAAATCCACAGTGGAATGCTTATAGACACAAAGTCTCAAAATCGACAAAGTCCACACCAGAGTGTGCATGTGCGCATAGACTGCAAATCGGTAATATCAACAGCAGAGTGCGCATAGGCACACAAACTCAAAATCGGTAATGTCTACAGCAGACTGCACATAGGCACATAAACTCAAAATCGGTAATGCCAACAATAGAGTGCGCATGGGCACACAGTCTCAAAATCGGTAATGTCCACTACAAAGTGTGCATGAGCACACAGACTCAAAATCGACAATGTCAACAGCCGACTGCGCATGGGCGTACATTCTCAAAACCGGTAATGTCAATAGCAGAGTGCTCATGGGCAAAGTCTCAAAATCGGTAATGTCCACGGTAGAGTGTTCATGGACGCACAGACTCAAAATCGACAATGTCCACAGCAGAGTGCACACATGCTCAGGCTCGCAGTCTCAGAATCGACAATGTCAACAGCAGAGCGCGTATTGGCGCACAGTCTCAAAATCGGTAATGTCCACTGCAGAGTGTCCATGGGCGCACAGACTCAAAATCGACAATGTCAACAGCGGAGTGCGCATCGGCGCATAGTCTCAAAATCGGTAATGTCCTCTGCAGAGTGTGCATGGGCACACAGACTCAAATCAGCAATGTCAATAGCAGAGTGCTCGTGCGCGCACAGTCTCAAAATCGGTAATGTCCACTGCAGAGTGCGCTGGGCGCACCGACTCAAATCGGCAATGTCAACAGCAGAGTGCGCATGGGCACGCAATCTCAAAATCGGTAATGTCCCCCGTAGAGTGTGCATAGCGCACAAACTTAAATCGGCAACGTCAACAGCAGAGTATGCATGGGCGCATAGTCTCAAAATTTCCAATGCCCACAGTGGAAAATGCATTGTATTGGCAGGGGACTCAGATCTGATGGAGCGCACGGATCCATGGGCTTGCAGCAGATGGGGATGCACACGCTGACTCAAAACCCGTGTGCCGCTAGCGACTGATCCAAACACACATGTGGAATGGTGGTGAAATCATATTGCAGTGACAGGATAAGGAAGGAGGAACGGGGAACGAGCGGGGAGAGAAGGAGCGGAAAGGAAAGGAAAGGCGGAGAAACAGAAAGAGGGAGGGAGAAGGCTAGCGGGGCAACAGTGACCCTTGTTGAACGGTCCAAACGCCAGCCCTGCCGCAACTGCTTGCTCCTCTCCTTACCTCCTGCATGTTTGTCTACGCCTGCGTCCGGCTCCTTTTCCCCGCCCGCTTCTCACTCTCTGTTTTATCCTCCTCTTGCAGCTTCGTTGTCTCGCTCCCCACTCACTCGTGGTGTTACCATAGTTCATGTGGCGTGGGCCTCATGTGCACAAGTCCATCATGGTATGCACTACACGAATGAGCTTTCCCACTACACGTGCAGCAACCTCTCTTACATAGTGAAAGCTGGTGCAGTCAATCAGTCTCACTGCTCAAGCTGGCACCGGTCCTAGGTAGTCGAACAATCAGTCCCACGCTATTTTGAGCGTGGGACTGTACTAATTTTAGCACGGGACTGGGGAAGACCCAGTCCCAAGTAGACGAACAGTCAGTCCCCCCCTAAAAATAATGTGGGACTGTGCTAATTTTAGCACGGGACTGGGGTAGGCCCAGTCCGAAGTAGACGAACAATCAGTCCCGCACTAAAGATAGTGTGGGACTGTGTTAATTTTAGCACGGGACTGGAGCAGGCCTAGTCCCAAGTAGACGAACAGTCCGTCCTACCTAAAAATAGCGCGGGACATTGCTAATTTTAGCACGTGACCGGGGCAGGCCCAGTCCTAAGTAGACGAACAGTCAATCCTATGCTCAAAATAACGTGGGACTGTGCTAATTTTAGCACAGGACTAGGGCAGGCCCAGTCCCAAGTAGACAAACAGTCAGTCCCACGCTAGAAATAGTGTGGGACTGTTCTAATTTTATCACAGGACTGGGGCAGGCCTAGTTTCAAGTAGACGAACAATCAGTCATACGCTAAAAATAGTGTGGGACTGTGCTAATTTGAGCACGGGCTTGGGATATGTCGGGCTTTGGAAAACGAAAAGTCAGTTTCGCACCTAAAATAGCTCGTGACCCCATTTTAAATATTACCAGGGCCCAGTTATTCATTTATGTGACTGTTTGGGGCCGTTCCTCTTCCAACCGAGTTATGCGGTCACGTCAGTCTAGTTCCAATCGATTAAACTTGATTATTTTTCACAAACCCTTGGTCCGTTTCAAGTGTTGTTTGGGCCCGGCCCCACTAATTCGCCCCTTGCGGTCACGACGGTCCAGTCCAAGGGGATGATCACGTCTCCCAAGGGTTGTACCGCTGCGCCGTCCTCTCTGTGGCTTCGACCCTGGGGAATTTTAACCGACGCGTTAGGGCCCGGTCGACTATGGCTACGAACAACCCTTGGTGCAGATTTGACACGGAGTGGAGGCTTGCCCCGTCGAGTCAACTTTTGTTGGCGTAGCACGTCGGCTTCCGACACCGCCTCGACCGGACCCCCGCCTATCTACCCTCGACGGCCACCCCTGGCAGCGGGGAACCCCACCACCTTCGTCGCCCCGCCAATCCCCGCACCCCGACCTCCGCCAACCACCTGCGGCCCCGCACCAGATACCCGTACCCGCCACCCTTGCCCCCTCATGCCGATCCCCGGGCCCGCCAATGCCCGCCACCCCCGCCCCCCCTTCCCCTATGAAACACGCGCGGACACGTCCACGGGGTCGAGCTCGGATGGCGGCCACATATATGGCCGCGGCCGTGACTGGCCTCGTCCACACCACGAAGGTGAACTTCACGTATTTTTCATGATTTAAATAATAGATTAAAAAAAAAAAAAAAAGGGTTGTCGGGAATTTTAAGCCCTGGAACCCCATATTCGTTTTTTGGAAAACGATAATGTTACAAAATTATAAAAAACAAAAAACCGAAATGGTGGACAATAAAAATTAAAAAGAAAATAAAAATAAAAGCAGATTTTTTTTAATTTTTTTTTTTGGCAGTTCTTTGTGTTCTTCGATTTGTTGTGTTTTTTGTTTTTTTTTAAAGATGTGTTGTTACTAAGTATTTTTTTGCGGAGTTATATCCCTAAGTGTTTTCAGTGTTTCGGTACCGAAAACACACTTCGGGATTTCAGTGTTTTACTTAGTATTTTTTGCGGACTTATATCCCGAAGTGCTTTCGGTGTTTCGGTACTGAAAATGTACTTCGGGATTTCGGTGTTAGTTTTTTTTGTGAAGTCATGTCCCAAAGTGCTTTCCGTGTTTCGAACCCAAAATGCACTTCGGGATTTTGATGTTTAGTACATCATATCCCGAAGTGTTTTTGGTGTTTCATTACCGAAAACGTACTTTGGGATTTTCGTGTTTTACTTAGGCATTTGCGAAGTCTTATCCCGAAGCGCTTTCGCTGTTTCGGTACCAAAAACGCACTTTGGGATTTCAGTGTTTTACCTAGTATTTTTTGCGGAGTCATATCCCGCAGTGCTTTCGGTGTTTCGGTACCGAAAATGCACTTCGGGATTTCGGTGTCTTACTTAGTATTTTTTAGGGAGTCATATCCCGAAGTGCTTTCGGTGTTTCGGTACCGAAAACTTACTTCGGGATTTCAGTGTTAGTCTTTTTTGTGAAATCATGTCCCGAAGTGCTTTCGATGTTTCGATACCGAAAATGCACTTCGGGATTTCAATGTTTAATACATCATATCATGATCCCGAAGTGCTTTAGGTGTTTCGGTACCGAAAATGTACTTTGGGATTTTGGTGTTCTACTTAGGCATTTGCGAAGTAATATCCCGAAGTGCTTTCGGTGTTTCGGTACCAAAAACGAACTTCGGGATTTCAGTGTTTTACTTAGTATTTTTTGCGGAGTCATATCCGGAAGTGCTTTCGGTGTTTCGGTACCGAAAACGCACTTCGGGATTTCGGTATTTTACTTAGTATTTTTTGCGGAGTCATATCTCGAAGTGGTTTCGGTGTTTCTGTACCGAAAACGTACTTCGGGATTTCGATGTTAGTCTTTTTTGCGAAGTCATATCCCGAAGTGCTTTCAGTGTTTCGGTACCGAAAATGCACGTCGGGATTTCGATGTTTAATATATCATATCCCGAAGTGCTTTCGGTGTTTCGGTACCGAAAATATACTTCGAGATTTCGGTGTTTTTCTTAGGCATTTGCGAAGCCATATCCTGAAGGGCTTTCGGTGTTTCGATACCGAAAACGCACTTCAGGATTTCAGTGTTTTACTTAGTATTTTTTGCGGAGTCATATCCCGACGTCCTTTCCGTGTTTCGGTACTGAAAACGTTCTTTGAGATTTCAGTGTTAGTTTTTTTTGTGAAGTCATATCCCAATGTGTTTTCGGTGTTTCGGTACCGAAAATGCACTTCGGGATTTCGGTGTTTTATTTAGTAGTTTTTGCAGAGTCATATCCCGAATTGTTTTCGGTGTTTCGGTACCGAAAATAAACTTCATGTTTTCATTTATTTTTTTTGCGGAGTCATTTCCTGAAGTTCTCTCGGTGTTTCGGTACCAAAAACGCACTTCGGGATTTCGGTGGTTTACTTAGTATTTTTTGTGGAGTCATATCCCTATGTGCTTTCGGTGTTTCGGTACTGAAAACAAACTTCGAGATTTCGGTATTTTACTTAGTATTTTTTGCGGAGTCATATCCCGAAGTGTTATCGGTGTTACGGTACCGAAAACGTACTTCGGGATTTTGGTATAACGGTGTTAGTTTTTTTTATGAGTCATGTCGTGAAGTGTTTTCCGTGTTTCGGTATCGAAAATGCACTTCGGGATTTCGATGTTTAGTACATCATATCCAGAAGTGTTTTCGGTGTTTCGGTACCAAAAATGTACTTCGGGATTTCGGTGTTTTGCTTAGGCATTTGCGAAGTCATATCCCAAAGTGCTTTCGGTGCTTCGGTGCCAAAAACGCACTTCGGGATTTTGGTGTTTTACCTCGTATTTTTCGCAGAGTCATATCCCGAAGTGCTTTCGGTGTTTCGGTGCCGAAAACGCACTTCGAGATTTCAATGTTTGACTTAGTATTTTTTGCGGAGTCATATCCTGAAGTGCTTTCGGTGTTTCGGTACCGAAAACGTACTTCGGGATTTCGGTGTTAGTTTTTTTTGTGAAGTCATGCCCCGAAGTGCTTTCGGTGTTTCAGTAATGAAAATGCACTTCGGGATTTCGATGTTTAATACATCATATCCTGAAGTGCTTTCGGTGTTTCGGTTACCCAAAAATGTACTTTGGAATTTCGATGTTTTACTTAGGCATTTGCGAAGTCATATCCGAAAGTGCTTTCGGTGTTTCGGTACCAAAACCGAACTTCAGGATTTCGGTGTTTTACTTAGTATTTTTTGCGGGGTCATATCCCGAAGTGTTTTCGATGTTTCGGTACCGACAACGAACTTCATGATTTCGTTGTTAGTCTTTTTTGCGAAGTCAAATCCCGAAGTGTTTTCGGTGTTTCAGTACCGAACACACACTTCGGGATTTCGGTGTGTAATACAACGTATCTCGAAGTGCTTTCGGTGTTTCGGTACCGAAAATGTACTTCGGGATTTCGGTGTTTTGCTTTGGCATTGTGTGAAGTCATATCCCAAAGTATTTTCGGTGTTTCGGTACCAAAAACGCCTTCGGGATTTTTGTGTTTTACTTCGTATTTTTTGCGGAGTCATATCCCAAAGTGCTTTCCGTGTTTTGGTATCGAAAAGATACTTCCGGATTTCGGTGTTAGTATTTTTTGCGAATTCATATCCCGAATTGCTTTCGATGTTTCGGTACCGAAAATGCACTTCGGGATTTCGGTGTTTTATTTAGCAGTTTTTGCGGAGTCATATCTCGAATTGTTTTCGATGTTTCCGTATCGAAAACAAATTTCGGGCTTTCAATTTTTTTTTTGCGGAGTCGTTTCCCGAAACATTTTTGGTGTTTCGGTACCGTAAACACACATCGGGATTTCGGTGTTTTACTTGGTATTTTTTGCGAAGTCATATCCCAAAGTGTTTACGGTGTTTCGGTATTGACTGGTCATTGCTCTGCACAAACACCGTCAATTTTCCGTATCGGCAATGCTTGCCCACCCCTCGTCATTGTGATGAGGGACTGGTACAGGCTTGTTGTGGTAGGGCCACGTGTCTGAGGCCCAATGCGCCCAATTTATTTTTTCAAATTCAACGGGAGACCCCCGTTTTGCTATTCAATGGGATTCAAGTGGGACCCTCGGGGGCTATTCAACGGGTACAACGGAGTTGAATCTCGTCCATTGCCCGATGAAAGGGCTCATAACTTATGTGGTTTACAATCATGAGTTCCTGTTATAACCAGGATTAATGATGTAATTCCAATGTCACATAACACACGTCATCCTCCCGAGAACTGGTGGTCTATAAGCTAATTTACACGAAGATTCAGTACAGCTTGCCGTGCGTAACAAAAACAGTATTGGTGATTATGCAATTACCAGAAACGAGTGGAGTAGAGGGGCTGAGGTATAGGCCAAGAGAACACAGGTTGGACGGAGGAGTTTCTAGGGTGTTACCCCAACGATCGTATGTCAACACGCAATACATGATATGTGTCACAATGGGGATCCAAAAGGAGCAGAAGAAGGAGAAGCACTGTATAGATGATGTCAACCTTAAACCGCCAGCACCTACCACGTTTTTAGGCGTTAACGTCGAGACTGAATCGGTGCGCTGCAGGGGTCCATATGCATTTGCGACGGAGGGGGCCTAAGGCCCCCTGGAATACTGTTGGTTTAAAGCATTCCACCGAATGGGAGAAGTGAAAGTAAGAGATTGAATTTGACAGCCTGAAAAACTTGAACCATAAATACACAAAACTATCGGAAGAATTCACAAGGTTTGTAGAAAGCAGCAATGATCATTACAAAAAACGGACCAAATTGAAACAGGAACAAAAGGAGTGATCGAAAATGTAGTCTGCAATCGAGAAGATTGGTAGAAATGACATCAAGAATTGCAAAACAAATAAATAGTCGATGTCGTTTCTGAAACCAAAGGCACTGCCTCATGGAGACTAGGACGGTAGTTATAGATCAGTACATATGGGCCCACAACCCTCCTCCATGCAATCGAGGATTTGAACAGGCGACCTACGCCTCGAGAACCACGTCTTTTTACCACGACAACCAGAACATGGTGTTCAAAAGAAGCCATGATATCCACCCCAACCTGCAAGGCTATAGTGTCCAACTCGACACACCATGCACAACACCACACGGGTGCACCACACACATGCGGTTACTATCGCAAACTTTGCTCGAAATACATAGGACAGAACAAACAAATACATACACATGTATCTACGTATATATATATATATATATATATATATATATATATATATATATATATATATAAATGTATCTACATACCTATAAAAAGAGATTGTGGGAGAGTGGCTGAGATAGAAAGGGTGAGAGGGTGAGGCTGAGATCCTCTCTCTCTCTCTCTTGTGTGTGTGTGTGTGTGTGTGTGACCACCACTATGCACAGAGAATATGTTCTCAGACCATAAATACAGAGAGATGAACAATCTAAGCAAACAAAGGGCACCAAAAAGTAGAAAAAAAAATGGAGAAAAAAGAAGCCAGCGTAAAGTTGACAAACAAAACAAGAAAACAAGAAATACTTACCCCGTCTCTCTCTCTCTCTCCATCTTGGCATCCCCATAATCACTTGTGCCTAGACAAGACCATGTCTGAGTGTCAGGCAGGCATCTCTCTCTCTCTCTCTCTCTCTCTCTCTCTCTCTCTCTCTCTCTCTCTCTCTCACACACACACACACACACACACACACACACACACACACATCCTTCATATTTCTCTAGCAATTCGATGTCGTCTCAGCGCCCCATAGTCACGCCTCTTTGTGTGCCGCCATGTTTGCTGTAGACAAAAAAAAAAAAAAAATCAACGACTTTGCCAGACTGTTCTGTCAGACTTTCGACATGTGTTTGTGGCACGTGCATATGTGTGCTAGTATTATCCTATTTGTATGCGTGTATTTGAGAGTGTGTTTGTGTTAGGGTTGGTGGAGCAGGGTGTTCTGTGTGCAGTGCACAAGGTCAAGAACAGAGAAATAGCACAGGTCTGGCAAAGCTGGATGATGATATGTCTCAAGGTTGTGGCCCGTTAAGCCATGCCCTTCACGACATCAAATAAAAATTGCATGGATAAGCATCCCCCCTGCGTAAGGATGATACGCATAAATTGTGAAATGGTTCAAATGGGACCTCCCTCCACTGCAAATATTCTACATCATACTTGCAGCGCATTACATGCGCGCGACCTGCGCACATGATGCGGCACATTACTTTGATTTAAAAAAAATAAAAAATCTGAAAGGACATGGTGGGGTGGTCCAACGTGCCCCTCCCTTCTAAAAACAAACGCAAAAGGGAAAAAAGTTGGGGCCACGTCAAACCTAAAAACTGTGTCTGCATGTCCTAATTATGTCCAGTCCCTTTTCAGTAGGGGTCCTACAACGAATGAGCAAGGACCCGTCACAAAGCAGAGGAAGGCGTTCAACTTCCAGTTCTGCATGAGTGGGCCGAGGTATATAGTCTGGATTCGAATCAGGTCTGTGTATCAGCGCTTATGAGTCTTTAACTCAGTCGGGCCCTCTTGCTCTCTGCACATGTTTCTACGTTTTTTCGATTTCCTTTGCTTAGAATACATGGAGTGGTCAAACCTAAATCCAAGAATGAAATTTTGAGACAAACCCTGTTTGGGAATCTGTGGGTGAGAGACGAGAGCAATTGCCCATTAAGCAAAACCTCAACATGGAAGGCCGAAGATTCGGGAATCAAGGTACAAGAAATTCCCCCTTCAAGAGCCTACCAGGTCTCCCGTCAGCAACAAAGTCTGAATACTGGAGCGTTTTTTTTCTCCTTCCCAATAACCGCTTCCGTGCAAGGTCTCCCTTCCATTCAGAACAAGGACGTGGAAAGTTTTGTCCTAGACCCTCTCGTCTGGAGGAAGGTAAGAGTGTTGGGTTCATGGCCAAAAACGATTTTGAACGTAGATACGACTATCCAGGACATGGACTCTGACCTGGTGGAATGGGCATGGACCCCTGACAGAAATAGAAGTATCAGGACCAAAGTTACCATCCACGAATACTCAGTAAAACTGGGATATAAATTACTACTGAAAACAAAGGATCCAGACCCCATAATCAAAGGTATATAGTAAAAACTGTTAGGGAAGGAACCGAGTCAGATCATTGAAATTCCATGAAAAAAAGTTCAAGCCAATCCGACCGGTCAAAATCAGAAGCCTCCAATGGTTCATTGCGTATGTTGCCCTACCGGTCAACCAATGGTTACATATCAGAAGAAGAAGGAACGATGCCAATAGTTCAGACTTATGTGCGGTATGCTCCGAAAAAAAAACAGAAGACATGCTTCGATGTTTAATACACTGCAGAGAGGCGACATAATATTGGGTTAGGGCTTCAAACTTATGGGATTCCCTCTTTTCGACTCCCCTCCCTCAACACTTCATCCAGCTACTCCTTTGGATTAACATCCCAACCCGCTTTCGGCAAAAGAAAAAGATCTGATTTGGCATGATCTGAAAAGTAACGCTGTGGTCCATCTGGAAGGAAAGGTGTCGCAGAACGACTGAAGGTCTCGCATCTCCAAGGGAGAGAGTTTGGACGGAAACAAGGAGCTTGATTCAAGCAGAGATTCTCTGTAAATGGTATAAAACGAGACATGCCATGCTAGACGACGAAGAACAGCAGAGGAGAATTAAAGGGAAATTTACCATGGAGTGGCTGGCATGGGGCAAGGTGGATGTGCTGAACGACTCCCGTATACGTTGGAAAGACTGACACAATTCTGAAACAGGGACGAGGAGGCAGAACCTCCATGCAGCAAATCATCAGGATCCACTGCAGACTACTTGAGATGATAGGTCAAGACAGTCCGGAGGTTTTCTTACAATTTTGTAAACGAGGGCTTAGGGTCTAGGGTTTGGATAGTTTTTATCTGAACAGAGATAAGGGAGGACAGAGTGGTCACGAGACATATGGACAGGGTTTCAAGGAAGGGATGGAAATATCCGCTTCAGTAGCTTCCAAGTTCTTTCTTGCTTTATACGTAATATCTGACAAGTTTCTTAGCAGACTTGAGAGGAAAGAGGGAAGCAGGGCAAGCTGACAGTCAATCCTCCACCACGCTGGAGTAATCAATATTGATCAGGGTACCTTCGGCCAGACAGAAGTAAGCATGTGTATTTCTGTGATGCAATGTTCTATTTTGACTTGCCGGTGGAATAGGAACTGGACTGATGCTCCCCAAAATGGATAAGGATCCAGGACCATAAGGTCTTGTTTATGTCAAAAAAAAAAGAAAAAAAAAGGAAAAAAAAAGAATACGTGCAGTGGCCTTAAGGGCGTCCACTCACCACATGTACAAAAGACAAAACATATGGCAGTGTATGGTTCCGTGTTCTAGCAAAAGATTCATTATAATTTTGCACATGTGGTGAGTAGTGTAGCCAAGCCCTGAGAATCACATGGAGCGACCAACAAGGCCTAGATAAATGAGCGACCCATAACTGCTGAAACACCGATCTGAATTCGAATCTAGACTATAGATTCGGTCAGCTCCTGCTCCATTGCATACTCAACGCTTGCCTAGGCTTGGCGGAGGGTTTCATGCTAATTTGTTGTGAGGACCACTCAGATTACCCGTAGGGGCCCTCCGATATGTGTGAAAGGGGCTCTTTGCTCTCGCTCTCTCTCTCTCTCTCTCTCTCTCTCTCTCT
>BFEA01000216.1:1225711-1246138 GCA_003427395.1 Chara braunii
TACCCTAAATCTGCCAAGGTCCACTGCGGGTAATGACTGGGGCAGTTTTAAACCCCCGCTAAACTTGCACATTTCGTTGCTTATTTCAAACTAAAAGTGTACCACAACCAAAGTTTCCTTTTTTTTTTTTCTTTTTTTTTTTCTTCTTTTACTCGTTATTTTCGTCATTCCTGCGTGACAAGGTGTTCTATCTCGCCATGTGGAGGAGAGATGCACAGGCAGGGAGCCTAGAAGGCAGATGCACGGGCAGAGAGCCGAGAAGGCAGATGCACAAAGTAGAGAGCTGAGAATGCAGATGCACAAGTAGAAAGCCCAGAAAGCAGCAAGTACACATACACGCCTACAACTACGGAAAAACGGGAGTGGTGACATAGGATAGGATAACGTCACATAATGTTACAATGAGAAATCAAAAACTTGAAGTGAAAGTGGAGTTGTGTGTAAGGGAAAAGAACTGTGCGTTTGTCACTTGTGTTTTTCATATTTTTTGCCAACTAATATGCATTTCTTGTTTTTGCTTGCTCTCGTTATCTGTATGTATGGCAGGTTTCACTGATTCGCTGTTAATAAAGAATTCTTGAGAATTTATGGGCTCATGGACCATTTGCGGTGCACGACTGTTGTTGACTACCTAAGATGTAATACTACGACTTCTGTGGCTTTTTTTTATTATTCTCATAGAACTTACACAGGAAATCAAGAACAGTCCCAGGTGGGAGAGAGAGAGAATGGCCAGCCCTGAAAATCCTGAAAAATCCTGAAAACAAAAAAGGGCGAATTTTGCATGAAAATACACTTTTGTCTTCGGGTTTAACGCTTCCTTGATTTTTGTCTTTTTTTTTTTTTTTGGTTTACTTGGTGTCCACTCTATGGACCAATGACAAGTCAAGCTTAAAAGGTGTAAGGCGTTTGTTATAATGGCTCTGAAAAAAACTTGAGAAATTAGGCGTCGGTTAACCGCTTCTCCCATATTCGTATTCGTCCGTAGTGGAGCAGTTCCTGTTGCATTAGCAAGATCACCTGGACGTTCGGTAGGGACTCAAGCAGGACGTTCTGAGGCCAAGCCAATGGTCTGGGACTTGGGCCTTCGTGTTCGTTCGACAGCTTTGATCAAAGGCCGAGTGCTGCCCAACCAGGCCCAGCGGTATACAGCTGGGCCAGCCCTCCGGACCCGGGTACTTAGTAATTGTCAATTTTAGTAATTGTCAATTTGTGGGCGTCACACTGTTGGAGCAGTGTCACAACGTTGAGCGTTGTAGTGGAGTAGAGGTAGACAATAGGAGTGAGAGCGGAGGAGAGTGGAGAGTGGCGGCCATAGCCGCATGGTTCGGCGGACTTATCTGGGCGCCATAGCTGGTTCACCCTCCAGCGACCTGCAACATAGAGACCACACGTCAGCTAGTCAGTCGTGGCATGAACATTCGTGCAGGTGAGATAGGGGAGGGATTGCTGCTTCTTTTTCTTCCTGTCTCCGCCCTCCATATCCACCACTCTTCTTCTCCTTATTCTGCTTCCTCAAGAGAGAGAGAGAGAGAGAGAGAGAGAGAGAGAGAGAGAGAGAGAGAGAGAGAGAGAGAGAGAGACAGGGGCTATGAGGGGCAGTGCCCCCAAGACCTGACTCGACGCTTTGGAAAAATACATTGGTCGGACAGACTCGGATTATTGGTAGGGGGACTACTTTTGGACGACATGACGTATTCTCCTCTTCCTACTCCTTCTACACCATCATCCGTGGAGAGAGATAGAGATAGATAGATAGATAGATAGATAGAGATAGATAGATAGAGATAGATAGATAGAGAGATAGAGAGAGAGTATTACACTTTCTCAATGGGTCAGCACTGGGAACTCTTTGCTGCTATTGTTTTTCTTTCTCACAATCTGTTATTCACTCGGTCCTTGCCAGTCTGTTGTGTATTTCTTTCTTTCACAGACAAGGGTCACATGATTCATATTTTATGCCCCACACACCCTTCAAGTCTACTGTTTTAGATAAACTTTATGTTATCATTGATTACTTCGTTTTGCTATTCATCTTGTTTTGATTTCTGACTATTCATTTTTCCTCATCTCTTTACTTCTCATGGGCAGGTTTTGTTTCACAGAAAGTCATTGTTCCGAGTTGTTGTTTCAACATTTTTCCAGATGGTAAGATTTACACTTTTCAATTTCCATTTCCCCGCATGGTGTCGTAAAAAGTTGTTCATCATATAACTCAAACTGGTGATTCTTTTGTTTTAAATCATTTGTACACCAGAGGGTCAATGTACGAGGCTCAATTTGAATTTGGCCGAGCCTAAAACACAAAGCATATGTTTTTCATTTTGTTTCTTGTTTGTTTTTTTTGGGGGGGCGGGGGGAGGGGAAGTGCATTGGAATCACACCCAACGTTCAGAATGGGCAACCTTGGCAGTTCTCAAAATGGAGTAAAAAAATTTACCATAAATCTGCCAAGGTCCACTGCGGGTAATGACAGGGGCAGTTTTAAACCCCCGCTAAACTCAATATACTCAGTCGGACACATAGAAAGATGTACAGATGCGGGTTATAACTGGGTTTATAGAGGGAAAGCAATGGTTACTTTTCAATTCCCTGCCCCAGAACTCCTACTTAGTTCCGGCAGAGCTCCCGCAATCGGCGGGCTGACTCTGCACAGCTACGTTGCATAGAGTACACGTACGGGGGTTTCTCGTACGAAACGTACAGGTTATTTCTGTACGGGATCTGTACGGGAACTTGTACGTCTTGTACGCCCCCGTACGAAAAGCCAAAAAAAATAAATAAATAAATCATCAAACAAACCAAAAAAAAACTGTGATGCAACAACACAAAACAAGCAACATTTGGCTGAGCATTATCTTCAGATTCTTATTTGAATTTGAGGGAAAAAAAAAAAAAATATCGGATTTAAAAGTAAAAAAAAAAAAAAAACTCGTACGGGCCCCCTAACGTACGAGTACAAGAGTACGAATCCGTACTCGTACGAGGGTGCGTACAAGTGGCAACGTAGCCCCACAGAATCTTGACGTGGACCTACGGGTTGCAATCCCGCCTGTCGCCTTCCTCTTAGAACCAATAGACCAAACTTAGAGTCAGGAGGATAGAAAGAGGTAAGTTTGAGACTCTCATATCCAAGGAGGGTGTACTCAGACTCGCAGAAGAGGGCCTTCCAATCTTTAGTCGCCTGAGGGCCCCGCAATGATGGTCAGAATACCCAGCAGCTTGGTCAACTTGGAGTCAACTGCTAGCCGTTGACTCTCTGACGGTCCTCCATCTCCGAAAAACTCCCTCTTTCTCAATCCCCCGGCCCGCAGACTTATGACCCAAGGCACACATACCACGGATAAGTCTACAGGTCTGCAGCCCTCTTCTAGCTACTCCGCTTGGCGGAGTGGCCAGTGCGCTGGCCAGCAGTCAAACTTAGCCCTTACGGCTGGCCCGTCGCCGCTCCGTCCGACAAACGAGCAGAAGGTCGTCAGTAGGCAATCCCCGGCCTCTGCCAGCGGTACTAACACTGCCCCTATCAAAATAACGAGTCTCCACTCTTACTGCTTATCTTCGAATAGTCTACGTAACAGGCTAGTTAGCCCACCAATCAGCGAGCGAGTTCGCACCTCCTTCAAGCAAGAAACTCAATGTTGGAGTAGGGGGATAACAAGGATAGCAGCCGTGGCAGCCAAACAACGAAAAACAACAGTAAAAATGCCATAAACAATAGCGAAAAGTACAGCAGCAACCGGCTTTAGCAGTCCGGCTGTATCATCCGAGGCCCCGCTGTTGTAACCAGTGGCTTCGCTACTGCAAACGGCAACAGTTCCTCCTACTAAGCTAGCCAGGAGTTGTGGCGGCACGAGCAGAATCAACCCCCACTTTCAAAGTTGTGCAGAGATGCCACTCGAAAGCAAGCACCGTGCAACTTGCTAGGTAAGTCGTCTCCCTCTCTCTCTCTACTTGGCGCAACTCTTGACTTTCTCGGTGCGAGACTGGCCACGCCAACCCCGCTTCCGACTGTCGAGTCCCGCTCGCAGCACTCCGATCTCCGCGGGTGCCTCGCGCTGCTTCAGCGATAGGGGCAGCAAAATTTGAGTGAATCTACCGCTAGAACACAAAAATATATGCTCCCACTCCGAACTATTCCTCCTCACACACACCCTGTTCTCTTAACTTCCTCTATACTAACTTTCACCCTGAACTAACTACGGAGTCGAGGTCGCTCCAATGTAAACCCCCCCCACGTCTCTATCTCCTACTCGCCTGTTTCCGTGGAGAGTTGAGCAAGGCTCGATATCCCTTCCTATCCCTCCCCTCGCCCATAGCTCCGCGAAGTCCGCGCGGCTCATTCTCCATTCGCTCCTACCCTACTCTACTAACACCAAAACTAACAACGCCTGCATATTCGCCCAGGGTCAAAACCCGAATTCACATTTCAGCTTATCAAGAACGGCTGAAGAACGACCGAAAATCGACTATTCTCCTTCCCGCTTCCCTGTTTCCGCCATATCTCGGTGCAGTAAGTTTTCTAACTAACATTCTTCTTACTACTCTAACACCCAATCTAGCCTCACCAGTAGATTCGTCCGGCCTCATAACCTTTAACTCGCATCTTCCCTCGCCTTCTTTCGTTGAGAAGCGAGCAGGCACACACGTTCAACTTCCCACCATAGCTACCCCTCTCTGCAGCTCTATTCTCGTCGAACTCTAATTTTACTAACTATTTTTCTAATCTGACCTCATATTCGAGGTCGCCCGGCCCGAAAATGTCAGTGTCGACCCTTCACTCACCCGTTTTCGTTAAGAAACGGACGAGATCTGCCCTTTTCGATGCCACCCTATCCTGCACTCTGTCATCTCCGCGCACGGCTTTCTCTTTCCATCCCCTATCTTACTAACCTTTCGTCGATACTAACCTTACCATCTACTTCGCCCGGGGCCAAAACCCCGGGATCGCCCCTCCCCTCTCTCGATTTCGTCAAGGATCGAGAGAGTTATGCTTCTCTCGGTGTGATACCCTCCGCCTGGCTCCACCATCGCCCACTATGTTCCCGCATGAACCTGGCCAGACTCACGTCCGGGTTCTCTCCCCCTTTTCCATTTCCTCCCTCTTCCTGTCTGCTCCGCTCTCCCTTCCACTTAGCTCCTCTTTGTTCCCCTCGACCCCACAGTGCACAAGTGCGACACTGCCGACGACCCTAGTCATTTTCCCTTTCGCCAGTAAGTACCCGACGCAGTCAGTCTGCCGTTCGACGCCCACAACTGCGCAGCGCTGCTCGCTCCACTCCGCTGCTTGTCTACTCCACCGCGGCTGCCTGGTGCGCTACCTATTCTGCCCAGCGGTTGCCCGGTGCCGCCCAACCGGACCCACGCCTGTCACCCGCCGGGCCCATAGGGGGAGGGGACTGGAGGGGAAGCATAGTGACTGGCCTATCAGAGAATCCCGGGCCTGATGCTACCGGCTGACCCCTGGCCGGTACCGCCCACTGACCGAAGTAGGCCTTGCACCTGCTGGCTGGTGCGGCTCCCACGTGCTCCCTTATTGGAAAGTTGGGCACGAGAGTGGTTGCTACGGGGTTTTTCTGCGAATACAACACACCCCCACGCGACCTCACCGCACCCGAAGCGCAGGTCATATCCATCACCAACCAAAATAAAAAGATCACGCGCACCCCAAAGCTGTGCGTCCACACACCCTCTACCCTAGTCAACCTTCCGGCCAACGTAAATCACATACGCACCCTCGACTTGCCAGGTGAACCGAAGAATCTAAACTAAACTTATTTTTTGTCATCTGCAAAACCCAGGGCGGATACCCTTGTAAGGGTATTCGCGCCGACACCGGCAACGTTCCGGATGATGTCCCATTTTTATTTTGGAACGTCGTTGTCCTTGGTGGTTCCAATATCCCTTCCTTAGGTGCTCCACGTGTGCCGATTATTCTTGGCTGCGGGATCTCATTTTACGGTTGCGGTCTACCGTCTTTATTTGCCCCATGCCAAAATCACTTCTTTCTAGCTTTTGGACTTGTCGTGGCCCATTTTCTTTTAGCCTAGGTATCCTTATGCAGTCCGATATTTCTCGGATTGCAATTGTGGCCCTTTTCCTAGTCTCACAGCCCCACAACTTGCCTCATATTGAAAGAAAATGAAACGCTCAATTCTCAAATGCATTCGGGCTCAATATTGGCTCCGGATGTACCTAAAACATGTATTTTCCCTTCCCCATACAGTCCGTTGCAACTCGGACTGCAATAGGGGTCAATTTCCTAGCCCCAATGCCCCACAACTAGTCCTCAACTGAAGAAGAAAAAAAAACAGTCAACTTCCAAGTGCATCCGGGCTCAATTTTGGCTCCGGATGCACCTAGAATATGTGTTTCTCCTCCCCCATGTAATCCGTTGTATTTCGGTTGTATGGGCTTTGATTTTTCTTGATTTTCTCTGCGAAATCCAAAGAAAATGAAGATCCTTTGCAACCGCCATATTCCAGAATGTATCTGGTCACGGATGCATCTCCCCAAGTGGTCGTTTTTTATCGTTAAGGTTTTTTTCTCTTTCCTTTTCTTTTCTTTTCTTTTCTTTTCTTTTCTTTTCTTTTCTTTTCTTTTTCCTCCTTTCTTGGACAGTAGGGACCTGCCAGTCCGTAGTTGTGGCAGTCCCTACTAACGGCCAACTCACTCACTCCCTCTCACTTTTTTTGTCTCATTCTGCCACATTTTTCTTTTATTTTTTTTATTTTTCTAGCATGTCAAGTGTCAAGTGGTCGTTCATGCCCTTTTCTAGGCTCTTCCTCTTGGTTTTGGCCCGCCCTATGCCCATGGTGCAGTCCGTTAGATCTCGGACTGCAATAATGGCTCCCTCATGCTCATGGGAGCTTCCTTTTTCCCTTATTTCTCTCCCACAGTGGCCCCTCCTACTCCGATTTTCTCCCAAGACCTATTTTTCACACGGAGTCTTTTTTTACTCCATTTTTTTAGGGAGGCTGATCCGAGATTTTTCAGATTGCTCCCATGCCTCCCACTTCATGTTTCCGAACTTTTTCTTTTCCTTTTGGCTTTCCCGTTTGCTACCGCTAGTGCTTGTACTAGCAGTGCTAATATTTTTTGTCGTTAAGATCTCGATCTTGACGGTGCATCTTGTCTTAATTGTTTTCTCCTCATGTCGCTCCGCCTTTTCTCTTGGGACCTTTTCATGTCCCCGCCACTTGTTCCGTTGGTGGTCCCCGACACTTTGTCCTGCCGGTGGTTCCCGACACTTAGTCCCGCCGGCGATCCCCGACACTTTATCCCGCCGGTGGTTCCTGACACTTAGTCCCGTCGGTGGTCCCCGACATATTTTGTCCCGGCTACCATTATTTTTACTTAGTCCCACGTGGTCCCTGGTGCCTTCCCTGAAGGTGTCCCACGTTCTTTGAGCGTATACCGCCCTATGGTGGCCCCTTTCCCTTGCCTTCTCTTGGGCCTTGAGTGCGCCGGTTTCCCCGGCCGCGGGGCCTCCAATCCGAGGTTCTCGTTAATTGTCGTAGGCAACCCCCACCTTGAGTCTTTATCTTGTAGCATCCCACGGCTGTCGAGATCGTCCACCTTTCGGCTTTCCTATTCTCTTGTCGTTCGTCGTGCCGTATTTGCAAGGTTAATGGCCCCTTGGCCTTTGTCATGTTGAATCCCAATAGCCCTCCTGGCCTCATGCTACGTTCCTATGTGTCAATGTCCTCGCGCTTACTTGCTTGCTGTCGCCGGTACTTTCCCCCTGCGGTTCTCAATCCAGGGCATCATTCCTTCCAGCGGCATAATCCTTTGTCTTTTCTCTCTCTTGCCTCCTTACTCCAGATTTCTCTATCGTGCACAATTTGGCTGTATACAGGCTCTCGAGTGGCTGGATGTTATTCGGGACCCACCGGTCCCGACAATGGCCATTGAAACCCTCGGAGAAAAGATCGAAAGAGTGGCTACAACTCCTAAAATCGATCTGTCGATTTTCAATGGAGATAATGTCGTACAATTTTTTTCATCTTTCAAGCAATTGACTACTACTCATGAGTAGAGTGACAAGATGATGTTGAAGAGATTGATGTCATGGGTGCATATAGACGTGCATTAATAATGTAGCAAAGTTGGTCTCTGAAGCCAAAGATTGGAGAACTTCGAGAGATTAATGATTGCTAAGATTTACGAGTCACCCGAAGTCCGAGATAGAAAAGAGAAAAGAAAGCAAAGAGATTTCAGTAGTGATGACGGTAGCGAGAACGATCAGTTAAAACATTATTATAACCTTCCTAAGGCTGAAAGGGTTGCGCGTAACTTGGTTCAAAGAGGTTAAGGAACCAACCGTTAGGACAGAAGAGTTAAAAGCTTCAAACCATATGAATCTCAGAAAAATGTTCCGACCACTTTGGATATCAACTCGCCAATTTGTATGCAAGGCGAACAGTTAAGTAGGAAGGAAAGGAAAAGACGAGTTTTAGATTACTATAAATCTTTGAAATGTGTTTACTGTGCTATGAAAGGTCATAGTTTGAAATTTTGTAGACGCTTCAAATTGGATGTTAAAAAGGGTATTGTTATTAAAAACGAGGAAGCAATCTGGTTTGATTGGACTAATTCCCGGATCATCCTAGTTGAAGGGGATAAGAGAAGTATTAGACATATAATATTTGAATGGATGTGAAGTAAGATTAAGGAATCAAATTAGACTATATAGAGTTAGACTAAAGTTTCACCTGGTTTTTGTAACGGTAAGGAGGAATAGAAGCAACATGTGGAAGCAAAGGTGGTCATCAGGATAGAGATATATCGAATCTCCAAAGAATAGTTCACCTCCTAGAGCAGAGAGATATGGAGAAAGAAAGTTTACCAAGAATAGAAATCTCATTTTTCGATGGCAACTTTGTTTCTGCTTTGTTGGAGAAATTTGAGCAACTTGCATCCGTTAATAATGAAATGATCATAAAATGTTGCGACAGGTTCTGAGGTATGTTGAAATTTTTTTTGGGGATGTAGTTTGGAAGATAACCGAAGCATCAACATGGTCGGAGTTTCAAAACGTCATCTTAGAGAAGTTTTGGTTTGGGGATAAATTGACAACGTTAGAGGATTTGAAGAATATCAAGCGGGATACGCACGTAGTAGAAGAAAAGTTTTTTTTTTACTATGAAATGATCGCTCATCGGATAAAGGGTTTAACAGATAAACATAAATGTTTTACTTTCCTTGCAAATATTTCCGAGGCGGAGCAGCAGGAGCTTATCCGTGGAGTAACCGGCAAGTCAGATTGGGCGAGGATCCGTTCAAATTTCAACAATGGGAACTTTGATCAGGTCCTTCCTCTGCAACTTTGCTTGCTACAGTCTGAGGGGCAATGTCGCAATAACAAAAAGAGAGATTCAAACCTCATTTCAATGCTCTCAGAAGTAAGAGGTATGATGGAAGACATTCAGAAGGCCTTACGCCTTGAGCGTCAGCAAGAAAAACAAGCAGTGGTTTGCCGTTTTTTTTGTGGTGCGAGGCGGCTATGGTGGATCTCAGTATGGCCTAGAGGTTGGGCTGACATTGGTACATGATTGAGTTTATGCGGTAGCGGTGTGTGGACCGATTGCGTGAAGGTGGCGCAAAGTGGGTGCTCCCGGTAGTGGCTATTGGAGTTGCGGAAGTTATGGTTTGCGCCGGAAGGAAATCTTTATTTATTTATTTTGGCTCGCGGCACAAACGGTTTTCAGCCAAAATTACCTTTATTTTTTTTTGCAGAGTGCTGAGCGAGCGATCTTGAGTTCCGGACCATCTGGTGTTGCAGAAGATGGTGTGGAACGACATTGGGACCATCTAGGGCTCATTTTATGACTAGGTGGGATTGATCTTGAGATTGGGACAAGCATGTTGGGCTAGCTATTGTCAGCGGACGTGTTGAGAGACAGCGTTGACCGTCATTCAGGAGAAAGGTCACAACTTGTGAGTTGTGTGTTGCATATTTTTCTACAACGGTTATTTTCCTTTGATTGATATATCATTCTGCTTTCTTGAGTGAGCCGGATCTAAACTTCACTCCAGGTCAGTAGAATGACTCGGATTTCTCTTCACACCTTTGTGAACCCACACTTTGTTTGACCCTGTTCAATCGAATGTTTATTGAAAAGGCAAGAAAAATGTGTGTTTGCATGTGAATGGTGAGGTCTGACTTGAGTATGGGATTGCACTGGTTTTCTCTTGAACTTTATGTTTCGTCTGATGTTCAGGTAGGTAGAAGGATGCCTACAAAGGAGTTTGATTTATGCCTATTTGGGACAAATAAAAAGGATCGTCTTCCTTATACTTACTACCTGCCTGTTTGTAAAAAAAAACTTGTCATTTTGAAAATGTTTAATCCAGCGAGTGTCATAAAAATAATTTTAAATAAAGAAGACAAGCTTAAATCGATCAAACATTTTCCTGATGTCTACATGTTCTATCCCGAATGATCTTATCTATTTATACATGTCCAAATGATTCTCGTTCTCTATCTCTTTTGATTTCTTTTCGCCCAAGTTACCCCGAATCCAAGAGAAATAAGAAAAATTGAAAGTTACTTGCATTGGACACATCTTCTATCTCTAGGAAGCATTTGGGCCGGGGATTCGTTGCTTCCGGAACCGACCCTATTATCGACCCAGAATGGACCGTTCTACGGGGGGATACTTTGCCGATTTAGTGGAGACGACCTGAATTCTGAGATCCGAGCTCTGTGCTCTGACTCTGACGAGGAGGAGGAGTACCCCATACCACTTCCTAGAGGGTGAGACATGCAACACTTCAAGCAATGAACATGATCAAGAATAATTGGCAAGACAGTTTGTCATCCAAAAAGATTGAGAATGCATGAAGAGGAGTGTGTGCGTGCCTAATCTTAGTTCAGTGGTAAAATGGAATGAATGACTTTGGCATTGCATCTCATCAAGTCAAAACTAAGGCAACCGACTACCTTGTCGGTTGCATCTATATTATTGTCTGTAGCCAACTCCTTGTTGGCAGTTGTAAGATTATTTTGTGGCGTTCGACCTCGGGTGGTCGGACTGTATTTCGATATTATATTATTAGATGTTTCATATGATGTTTCAATTTTTTTTAGTTATCATTTCAGATTAGATATACCGTCATATCAACTACAGTCGATTCCTTTCGACGTAACTATGTATGGTTGTTACAACTTTCTTTTGATTGAGTGTCTAAGGACTATGATTAGAATTGGGTTTTACACTTGGTTGAGACCATCCTAGTGGATCGGCGTCTGCTTCATACTTAGGAGATCAGTGCTCTAATGGACGACGACGTCTGGGTTCAATAGGCGTTAACCAAGCGTATCTATACTAAAACGAACGAGCAAACGCCCTCAACTGACCTACCTCTATGATTGCATTTAAAAACTTTAGTACGTGGGTCAGTAGCTCGGTAGGAATACGCCCCTAAGGGTGGTGACAACCCGTTAGGGAAGGAAAGTTTATACCCCGCGGAAACCTATCTTGTCGCAGGGGACCGTGGGATGTACATCTAGCGCACCCGGCAGGAGCGGTGAAGAAATGACGCTACCACGACCGTCTCGGCGGTTCTCAGGGTTAATTTGCGTCGTTCCCAAGTTGTCTCTTGTTTAGTTTTCGTTTTGTTTTACTCTTGC
This sequence comes from Chara braunii, assembly GCA_003427395.1. Lineage (NCBI taxonomy): Eukaryota > Viridiplantae > Streptophyta > Charophyceae > Charales > Characeae > Chara > Chara braunii. The sequence goes on from BFEA01000216.1 coordinate 1,237,344, forward strand.
GGGAGCCGATGCGCTCGACAGCGTGATCCTACACTGGTCGACTAGGACAGTTAATTTAACCACGTGATACACTTTTCAACAAAACCTCATGTCTACGTGCAAATTTTGCCTATTCTCTTTTCCGCTTGACCCTGTGATTGTTTTCGTACTTGAGCGAGCAGATGCAACGCTCGAGATTTCGCATAAATGGTTAGTGTGGCGCGAGTTTTGTCATATTGACTGCATGGGCGATTACACAAGCATTTGCGATGATATAGTACGATGTAGTGCCCATAAAAATGCAGTCTCTTTTGAATCATCAGATCGCATTCGACGCTCAAACTTCAGCTAACACCCTCGCAAAAGGGTAAGTCCTTTAGCAAGCGCAAAAGTCGACCGACCACCCCACCATTATCTGCACCCTGTTGTGCCTCAATGTGGGGCACAGTAAATGGTGTTGAGGGTAGAAGGAAAATTGGAGTGGTGGTGGGTTGTCTAGCGCACCAAGAACAACAATTTGACTCTTCTACCCGGAACTTTAACATTCCACCAAAATAAATTTCAAACAAGAAAAATCAAAACATCATGCGTGTGTGAATATGTAAATATTCATACGCCTTGGCCTATGCTAAACACGTGCGCCCGCTGACTACAACAGTTGTGGGCAAGAAAATTGTTAATCTGCATGCAGTCCCTTTTACGAATGCACCAACCCATAGCTTATTTCATGCTAGACTTCAGGTGTTGTCCGCGGGCGGAAATGCTCAAGAGGGATGTGCATGCAAGAGAAGTTATAACTTCAGTTATGCGAACTCTCACAATCGATTAGCATGGCGACGCTTCACGCGTTACACACAATCGTTCCTTCGCTGGTTTCAGCGTTGCACACGACACTCTTATGTCAGAAATAAAATATTGTGAAGGAGATATCCTTCACAATATTAAACGGTTGAAGAATAGGTCGTTCAGCCCTCACGACAATTCTAACACCTCAGCAGAGCATCATGATGGGCAGCGCAAATGTTTAGTGCGTAGGGGAAACCCGTTAATTCTGAGCTGGAACATGGAATGTCCTCGATAAGGACCTTGAATCCCAGGTTCATGACCAACGTCCGACCAATAATTTTAAAATAACAAACATGAGCTCGCGCATTGTGTGGTTATTGTGAGAATTAGAAGCGTGCACGTTCATTTGTTTATAATGATTACTCGAAATAAAGTGGTTCAATCATTCAGATAAAGAGGTTGTGTGACACTAGACGATCACTCTCACAAACATCTTGCGGTTTGTCCATCAGCATTCACACAATACACATACAATCATCAAGACTTAATCTAGAGTTTTTCACACATACCTACGATCACACAAAGTTTAAACAACAACATCGCACATACTTAGGGAATCAATTTTACCGTTTTTTGTGACTTATACCCTGCCTTATGCACACAAGAGAGGCGGTTAATGGAAGACCCAAAATTCAACGAATTTTTACAATGTTTTCACCGAAACTATCATATTTCCCCGAATTTTTACTTTTTTCTTAGTTTTTTTTTTTTTCCTGTTATACATGTGCTTTAAGGTATATCTGTATTCAGTTTCGCCGTATTTGAAGCAGTAACAAAAAACTTAGCAAAAACACCTGACTCGAAAAAAACTTTGGCGAACTCCGAAAGTTACTCCGAATAGGGATTTATAGTACCCTTGAGTTTGTTTTTTTTGTTTTTTTCTGCCTGATTGTTTTTTTTTTTATGTTTGTATTATGAGCCTGCATAGTTTGTTCGCAAAAGTTTCGACAACATTGCTTGTAGCGACATGGCGAAAAACCCCGAATTTTTGGTCTTCCATTAATCGCTAGTGGCACACAAGCCCCAATCATTTACAAGTACCCCACAATAAAGATACTCGGTCTTTAAAAATGACTATTAAGAAAGAGATATGGGTGAAAATTTCAAGTAACATGAAAAATCCACAAGGGCTAAGACCTTAGGTTGAAGTGCAGAAACACGTAAGTTGTGTCATAGATCGGCCTGTTATCAAAGGGTAACAAAAGAGTGAATCTTTGTAGGATCGGGCTAAACAAATCGAGTCTTCAATAGAATGTGTAGACCTGTATCACATTATTGACAAAAAAAGACCAATACTCCATTTAAAAAAATGGAGGACATGCTTAATTTCATAACCTAACTCTTCTACTAACTTCTCTCTTACCTTCCTCTAATTGGTATCAAAAGTTATTGACAATTTCGACAACATTTCTGCTAAATAGGGTGGATTGCCAAATATTTCCTAGTAGAAAATAATGTAATTCTCCAAATTTTAAAAAATTTTCGCAACGCTTCCGGTAACAAAAGTGTCTTTCCAAAATTTTCATAAGCCCAAAAATAATTAACCCTTTAAGATTTGTAAAAACTTCATTAGCGTTTCTCGTGGCAAAAGGAGGCTGTCGAGATTTATACAATGCTCAAACTATGAAAGCCAAATACGAGTATACTTGGGACTAGCTTCTGACTTTCACTTGATAACTACAATAGAAGATAGTTTATACGATCCTTTTTTAAAGATGGTATCGTGAGTTAGCACTACTCCTAACTTCTAGTAAGACCGGTCCTATTTTATCCCAAGTTTCCCTTCCATCATCCATCTTACTTGCCTATAACTTCAATTGTATATCCGAAATTGGATTCAATTTGGGTTCCTCATTGAATGATTCAACGATCGTAAAATTCTGTTGATTTGGCATTTAAACATCGAAGCAAGGAGTGTGATGTTGATTTTCACGTGTTTAAAATTATCAAAAAAAAACAAAAACATATAGGGTTGTAGATTGTTTTTGGGTCTACAACCTCATATTTTTATTTTTATTTTTTTAGCTTTAACCAAGGTTACCAGCTTTCGGGACGGTCCGAATGGTCGAACCCGAACGCCCGAACTTTCAACACCCCCTCTCGACACGTTCGACCGTTCAACCGAACGCAGACAAAAAAAAAAAAAWAATAAAAAAAAAATCTGAAAAAAAGTTATGTTATACACAAGAATAAACTAAACAGCATTTGCTCTAACATTACATCCAAATTCTTTACCAAATTGAAAATAAAAATCAAATACAAAAAATAAATAATACTAGTGAAAATTAAAAAAAGTAAAACGAGAATGAAATTATAGAGTGGGCGGGCACGTTTTTGACACAGCCATCTTTGGCGATTTTTCATTTTGTTTTGGCTATGATAAATGCTATGAAAATTTATATATGTGTATCTTATGTGATAGAGAATCGACAAATAATTTTTTTTTAAATAATATTTTTTCTCATGCCTCGAAATAAAGGCAGAACATAAAGTGAAAAGAGAGAAGAAACGAATTGGTGGGTGGGCAAACAAGTTTTGACACCACTATCTTTGAGGATTTTTTTTTTTTTTTTTTTCACAGAATGGATTCAAAATTGAAAGGGGTATACCTTATATCACAAAGAACTCACGCAAAAACGTTCAAAAAAAAATATTAATACTTAGGTGTTAAAATATGTTTTTGCGGGGTCCTAACCCCTTCACATTCAAGCCCCATACGGGGACCCGAACGCCCGAACGTTCGGGGGTCAACTTAGGGGCCTCCGTACGTTCGGCCTGGAAACCCTGGCTTTGACTTCATTTTTAAAAATAAAGAACATAAACACAATGGAAGAAAAAAAAGATGAAATGATTTGTTTTTTTCACGGAGACTTTTTAAAAGCTACTAAAAAAATGGCAGAAAATAAAAATAAAAATATAGGGTTTTCGATGTTTCAAAGATGTACAACAGTATATATATCGTCAAATAGAACTGCCCGGTAAACCGTAGGCAGAGAGGGAGAAGAGGACAACAAACGAGGGGCTGTGACAAACTGTTTCGTCGGATATATATATATATATTTAACTTCATGTATTTTGAAAAAAAATACAAACATAAAAAAAATAAAACAAAAAAAAAAGAAGGAAAAATCGATACTCACACGCGCACATACATAGACACTCAACCCACAAACACGCACATACATGCACACACACAGACATAAACACACAACACACATAAACATACACACCAATGCACACACACACACACACACACACACACACACACACACACACACACACACATACACACACCAACGATCATGCGGGCACACACACACACACACAAATACATGCACATACATACATATTCATACACAGATATACGCTCACAGACAGGCACACACATACACACATACACACACATGACACACCTGCACACACATAACTGGAGGCCTAGGGAGGTTGGGGATGTGGGGGCGGATGGTTTAGAGGGCTTCCGGGTATGTTTGGAGACTGGTGTCGGCGGGTTAGTCGGTGCTGGGTGGCAGGTCAGTCGATGTTGGTCGCATTTGGTGGTATAAGAGGTGCTTCAAGGGTTGGGGAACTGCTTTCTTTTTTTTGGGGGGGGAGGTTGAGTGTGAAGGTGTCTAGGGCCGTATGTTCTGGACCCCGCGCATCATTTCATTTTTTTCGAAAAGCACGGGAGCGGCCCATTTTCTCGTTGAATGAGAATTTAATGGTTCTCTTTTCAGTTTTAAAGAGATTCAATGGACGTTTAATTCCCCCGCTCCTAGTTAAAAGGACACGCAGAGCACAAACACTCGCCAAACATCTAAAACGATTGAGCTATCGAAATAATATCTCTGGTAATAAACCTTAAGAATACACACAAGTGAGAACAATAACATCTCGTGCTAATTCTCACGTTCCTTTCCAGATCACATATTTTATTTCAGTCTCTTGTTATTACTCTTTTACTCTTTCTTATATAAAGCGTAGGATCAGGCAACCCAACTTATGAGTATGACTGACTTGCCTATGTTATATAACTAGGCCACACCAACTTATGGTGCCCTAGCCTGGTAGAACGAGTAAACTTAAGGCGTATGGCCATGCCACAACAACTTATAGTGTGATAGCTTCTGCCTAGACGATTGACATAAGGCATATGATCATGCCGCACCAACTTATGATGAGGTTGATCAGCCTGAACATTTTACATATACAAAGAATTGGGTCGCCTCAACTTATGAGGAGGTTCAACCTTTACCTGAACAAACGACAAAGAACATATCACTAGAACACACCAACTTACGGTGTGGCTAGCCAGCCCAAATAATGACATATAGCATCAAACTAGGCTACCCAACTTATGAGTAGTTCAACTTGCGCAGACAAGGAACATGTGCGTATGACCGAACAACACCCAACTTATGGGTTCGCCCAGCCTCTGCAACGCAACTACATTCAACAATTAAGTTCACAATTTTTTTCTCTCTTTCGACGAACGGTCAGGTCTCTCCAACTTATGGAGATCCCTAACCAAGCCTCAATTATGTTTAAAATAGCCAAGTTTATTTTATCTCTTTGCATCTTGTGTTATCATGGGCATACCACCAGAGTACCCAACTTATGGATGTTTTCAGTCTGTCCAAAGTTACTTCTCAATTTTATACTTTAAAGTTTAAACCTAATTTATTTTCTTATTTTGTATTTGACCGACTTATACGCCTAGATCTCCCAACTTATGGCGCTTAGCCTGCCAATGATATACATCATATATACAATTATATCATATTTTATATTCTCGTCTCACTTAATGTTCATGGCTCATGACTTGGCCGCACCAACTTATGGTGTGGTGCGACTAACCTTTGTTTGTGTCCCCCTTGTAAATAAACATAGAACAAGACACACACACTTAGAATACGCCCAACTCTGATCAACAACAAAAGAAATAAGGACTTTGAGTACCCAACTCATGGTTCATATCCTTCATTTAGAGACCCCAAGATAAACATGCGATCAGGCCGTCCAACTTATGGAGCGGCCCAACCTCTGAAAACCACACAAACAACCCTGCATACAAGAACGAAACATAGCACTGAGCCCACGCACTTAGAATGGGTTCAACCTCTGGTTGACCCAGTTATGCACAAGCAAAATCAACCTTCCTCCGACCTTTCCTCATTCATTATGTTTGAATTCACACAAATAGTCCGACTTTTCACACATACTCATTCAATTTTCATATTAAGTCATGAAAAACAAACAGAAATAATAAGTGTCTACACTGGCAATCCTACGTCCACACAAACAGAGAGTATTACAGTTTAGGTGATGTCATCACACTCGAAAACAATCATCATACATGAACTGACATTTCGTTAAAATTGACATTTTTTTACTATTTTCACGAAATTTGGCATCCGCTAAAAAACGGTGTTTTTTTAGCGTGTTTTTGTGCCAATGACATTGGACTATTGATGGTCCGGCGTCCTAGGGACTCCGGACCAAAGTACCGTCTAAATACATAAGAGGGTTAGAAAAGAAATAAAAAATCAAGGCATATTAGATGGTCCAGGACGCCGGCCCATCAATGGTCTGATGTGGTCGGCACAAAAAAAAATGTTAAAAAATACTGTGATTTTTTGGAAGATGAATTTCGTGAAAATAGTTAAAAATATCAATTTTAACGAAATATTTGTTCATGTGTATTTTGTGCCTCAAGAACCCCGCCTTAGTTCCATTAAAGCTCCCGCAACCAGTGGGCTGACCTCCCACAAGGTCTCACTGCAGGTTACGAGTTTCCAATCCCACCTTCCGCCTCCCTCCCCGAACCAGTCACACTAGACTTAGAATAAGAAGAGCAAACATAGATTTCATCGAGTCTCTCAGATATAAATGGGGTGGTCTTAGACTCGCTTAAGAAAGCCTTGTTGTCTTCAATCGCCTGAGGGCCCGCAATGGTGACAAAAACGCAGTGGAAACCGGCAGACCACGGTCAAAACGTAAAGTACGAGCCCCCAGACAGGCCTCCAAGTTGCAACAGTGACCCCCTTGCGGGGCCTGATCACTCCCTAAAAGTCGGGGCCTGATCACTCCCTAAAAGCCATGGCGCCTCCCCTCTGACCAAACCGTAGCGATGCAGCCAAGACAGGGTTCGTTCGAATAGAGCACACCCCTGTGCTCTGCTCTATTCAGAATGCAATTGAAACTCAACAATATTTAGTTAAACAGGAGCACGCACGACAAAGCACGATGAATACACAACAAGGCATGTCGCATGTAGCGATAGTTGTACAAGAACCAACTGCGACTGCCACAACAATCTGATGACCAACAATCAGCAGGCCAAAGAACCTCATAGAAGTTCCGAAAAACTCAGCACAACAACCGGTGTCAACCTCTTGGCTGCAGCAGTCCATCAAGCCATTGCAATTCAACATTGACTGAGCGGAAACTCAATGATCGTGTAACAAATATACAGTAGCGGTGTTTGCAGAAACACAACAGTAACACTTCGTTGGGATAGCAACAAGGTTGCACACTTTTTATTCCAGTAATAGTCCAACCTAGTGGACTTAGAATATCAAAAACGTAAGAGGAAGTAGCAGCGACATTCCATTACACAACAAAATCAGTCCTCCGTTGTTGAAAGTGACAGCAATCCTCTAGTGGTAATGGTTTGAAATATACAGTCTACTGAAACGATCATCGTTCCAATAGTTGTCTTACCTTGCACCAAATAACAGTTGCCCTGTGTCGTCAGCAGTAATACTCCCCAATCACCATTCCAACAGTTGTCTTACCCTGCACCAAATAACAGTTGCCCTATGTCGTCAGCAACTTCCAATCTGTCACTGTCGAAGTTCACAACTGCAGCTAGCAATTTGTGTGATTCAATGATCGAAAATAGTAGCACGGGTATTTAATCACTCAACAATGGTTTTACTGATAGCAACAGTTTACCGTAGCAGCACTGGTTTTTCGAGCAACACCTCTGGTTGATATATGCAGCCGCAACTTGGAACCTTAACTTGAGTCGTACATCAATTAGAAACGGAACACCAGTCTTCAACATAAAAATTGTTGGTTTTTTTTTTTTGCGTTTATCGTGGGTCCTTGACCCCTTTGAACTGTTTAAAAATTGTTTATAAATTGTTTTTCCTGGCACATGCACCGTGGTCAACAGGAAATGATGGAAACCAACGTTGGTGAGTTATGTTGTCCACATGAAGTGACATGATAAACTGTTGAACTTTGTGTCCGTAAACAGTTTTTAATCTGTTTAAAATTTGTTGAAGTGCGTAGGGCACGTTGAAATTTGAGTTGGTAATTAGTTGTTAAACAACTGAACACAGAACTTCATGTACGATATCAAATTCGAATCGTGATGGAAATGTGATGAAAATGTAATGAATTGTGTTGGAAATGTGATGGTGTTGTGTTTGGAATGATTGTGCCTGCCTATTGATGGGATGACCATTCATCTCGATGCATGCATGCGTCGATCGGAGCATTGTGGAGCATTCGATTGACTAACTTCGTGACTCGGTCATTGTCGAAAATACCTAGTGTTCGTTGGGGATCTTGATTTCACTGTTTGGTTGAGGATGGAATACAATCTTTTACGACTGAGTTCCCGCCTTTATTGGTGAACCTTCATACAAACTTCGATTGCACTTTTACGACTGAACCATCGACACTAACTCATTTTCTCTGAAGTTGACCCTGCTATTTGTTAACTTCTATTTTTCTTGGCTCTCTCTCTCTCTCTCTCTCTCTCTCTCTCTCTCGAGTCTCGCTTTGTTTCCATCTCCCAACTATAGGGCACTTCCAGTCGCATTGTCCTATAAAGGGGGCCACATAATGACATTAAGGCACCGCTATCATAAGAAATGTCACCCACGACGCACCGCTGCCGACCGCTGCCACAGTAACTCGGTTTCATCGCACGACGTCCGTGCTAAATGCTTTAGCTTCAC
>BFEA01000216.1:1267031-1286312 GCA_003427395.1 Chara braunii
AGAGAATAAATGAAAAGTAAAAAAAAAAAAAAAGGTCTATGATTTTTTTCCTCCCCCCTCTAAAAACCCCCTATTTGGGGCCCTCCGTTTCTTATTATTTTTATTTTTTTAAATATGGGGGGGTAAGGCCCGTGTCCCACCGCCACAATCCTGCCCCCGATTGGCAGGAGCCCCTCCCCTCGGCCGCAGCGGGTCGATTTCGGCCACGACCACGACGGTAATGACCTCGGCCCCGAGATCACGATCCCCCTGACCACGGTCGTTGGGGTTAAATAGGTCTTAAGTCCTTACACCCGCCTTGCAGTGAGTGAAAAGTTTCCAGGTGGTGATGTTTTACTCCATAAAACTTTTTAGTTTGCAAGAAGTAGATTTGTGATTCTCGCTGTTTGAGTAGTGACCTTTACTAGGGAGTGGGAGTTTCCTAGTATCCCTACCAGATTTTGGGATATCGAACCTATTTTCCTCTTTCCACTAAACATGCAAGTGGGTCGCCAGAGCGTTTGTATCTACCCCGCAGATGGCGAGTTGTTAGCCTTGATTCGACCGACAAACTAGAAATCTCATTTATACCCAAGTAACGAGTTTTCTCACTCTTTGGGTTCTGTACTGAGGAAAACGAATGACTGCGGTATCGTAGGATGTATCTCGGATTGAACATATCAGTCACGAGGGTTTAATTACCTTAGTAATTAACATCAGTCACTTTTTTCACTGCGTTGTCGGTCTTCGTCTTTTCGCTTCCCGAATTGTCCTTTGCCCATCGAATTAGGAAAAGGTAATCTACGTTATCCTTCTTTCTCCTCAAGCAGACACTCTATTAACCCTGATTGACGAGGAAAGACTTAGCGCGTTGTCGAGCGCACGGTCCCCGCTGGTGGAACCTTCCCGGCGACGTTACTAGGATTGGCAGATTCTCAAGTCGCTTCACGAAAGGGGAAGCGGTCGAGCCGCTCCAGCCGAATGCGCCAGCTATACCTCCATCGAGTCCCTACAACAGAATAGGGTCTCGTGAGGTACAACTTACCTCCACCTGTGGTAGTAGTCACCATCCCTTGGGTGGGTGTATCCCCGTCGAGCTACTGAACCACCCGCGAAAGTTTTTACGTGCAATCACGGAGATAGCCCAATCGAGGGCGTTTCTCATATGCTGTAGCATAGGGGGTACGCACGGTCTACGCCTAGCTTGGACCTATACACGAACCGTCGCACGGGGCGCTGATCTCCCACTCGCGATTTAGAGTCAGTCGACTAGGACATCCTAACAGAACCACGCGACACGCAACAAAAATAATAAAACTAACTCAGACAAGCAAATAAGCTTATTCCCTTTTTCAAACGTTCTGACTCATAACTCGAAAGAAGCTGAAGTGTTTGAACGAGGTCCACACAAAGTTGCATAAAAAGAATGCACGTGCAAAGGGGACAATAACGCTCAGTCCTGTGCACTCACTTGATGGGCTATCATGACGGCGCTTTATGCGTTACCCACAATCGTGCAACCTCGCATAAGTTTCAGAGTTGCACATGACACTCAAATGTTGAATGCGAAGTATCATAAAGGGACCCTCCTTCACGATATTGAACGGCGGAAGGATAAGTCGTTCGGCCCTTGCAGCACCCCTTTCTTTTAGGCATTGGGTGACGATAGGCAAGGGACGTAGGTCTAGGTCATGAGGGAAACCCTTTTATGTTGGACCAGAGTCTGGGATGCCCTGGACAAGGACCTCGGATTCTAGGCTCAAGACCAACGTCCGACCAATAATTTAAAAAACAAAGTCCCTTTTAAGATGGGGTTCACTCGTTTCTTTCTTGCGGACAGATAACAGGGGTTAACCTCAGGTTAGCAAGCAATTCGTCATACCCGAACTAAGTCTTAGGTTGGTCGAGGGTCGAGCGTTGAACCTCGCGTTCGATTACTTCTGCCTTTTCGCTAGATGCGTGCGGCAGAGGAAAGCGAAAATGAAAAAGAAAAGGGGAAGTCTCGGAGAAGATTAGGGAGATCCATTCTCACAGCCACAATTGAATCTTACCTCTCACACCCCACATTCAATCATCAATATCAGGGAACTCTCGCTCCTATATATACCGGCACACACATGAAACCCGAACGGAGATCCGCTTACAAGTGTCACAAAATGTGGTCAACCTCTTTGTTCTAAGGTTTATGTCCCTCACACCCTTTTTGAACTCCTCTCAAAAAAGACATACCCTCCCATCTTGACTCGTACAGTTTTTGCATGGTCATTCAAGAGAAGTTTATAGGATAAGAATTGTTTTCACACGGAAATGTCTTTCGCATATGGGGTCGCAAACATATGGGTGCGGGTATCATGGTAGGTAGGAGTTGAGTCACAAATTGACTTGCTATCAATTCGATAGCAGAAGTTGATGAAGATCAAAATCTCTTAGAGCACTCGAAGATAACGGTGACCTGCGTTACAAAATCAAGGCAGACATCGCATGTCGAGTTAACGGAGTTCAATTTCATATCGCACTCTAAACTACTTGGTTGTTGTCCAGATACGATATGAAAATCATAAAAATTTCAGCAACACTTCCTTTAGGGAAGTGTGTTCGAAGAATATTTTACTAAAGAAAATAAAAAAAAAAAACTCAAGACTTATGAATTATCTAAAAGTAAACTAACTCTTTGGTGTAGAAATTTCAGCAGCACTTCCTTTAGAAAAGAAAACGTTCATAATTCCTACTGACTCCAAAGACAAGATTAATCCTAACCAATTGACATCTAAGAATCTTGGCTAACTTTGAGTTCTTAGCAAAAATTTCGACAACATCTCTCATAAGGAAAAGAGGAGGCTCCCATAATTTCTACTATCTCATAGGCTAGCCAAGGTTAAGTCCTTCGCATAAATTTTAGCAGCATCTCCCCTAATGGAAAGAGGCTTCCATAATTTCTACTATCTAAGAGGTTAGCCAAGGTCCTATCAAAGCAATCATGCATGAAGCAATGCGAAAACAGAGTGAAAACAAAAGTGAACATCTACGTGCCTATCGCTCAAGCACAACCCGAACACTAATAAAATACCTTACTAAGTAGAAAACAGACAGAGCTTCAGTAAAAGACAAGGTATTGCCAACAAGCATGTCAAGCCAACAACTCATTCATCAATTTCAGAACAAGGGTTCGTACATCCAAAGTTTTCATTTTTTGCTTGTCCTGAATCACAAAGACATGAGTCTTGTATCTTATTTAGTTAACTTGTTACTTTCCAAGTTGTTCTAAGTCAACCCCATGCAATCACTAACACAATAACCTTGATTATTGTCACAAGAAAAAAAGTGAGATCTTTGTAAATAAACAAAGTTGACTGAGTTAACAAAGCGGCTGGATCAGTCGAAACGACTCTACTTCCAGCTTCATTTCAATGTCTTAGGCAAACGAGCAAAGCGACCGGATCCGTTAGGAGGACCTCATCTCCAGCCTCATTTCAATGTCTTAAGCAAACAAGCAAAGCGACCAGAAGAGTCGGGAGGACCTGATTTGCAGCCCCATTCAATGTCTTAGACAAACGAGCAATGCTACTGGATCAGTCAGGAGGACCTCATCTCCAGGCCCATTTCAATATTTTAGGCAAACGAGCAAAGCGACCGGAGCAATCAGGAAGACCATATCTTCAGCCCCATTTCAATGTCTTAGGCAAACGAGCAAAGCGACCGGATCAGTTAGAAGGACCTCATCTTCAACCTCATTTCAATGTCCGAAGCAAATTAGTAAAGCGACCGGATCAGTCAGGAGGACCTTATTTCCAGCCCTATTTAAATCTCTTAAGCAAACGAGCAAAGTCATCGGATCAGTCAGGAGATATCATCTTCAGACCCATTTCAATGTATTAAGCAAACGAGCAAAGCTACCGGGTTAGTCAGGATGACCTCATCTCCAACCCCATTTGAATGTCTTAGGCAAACAGGCAAAGCGACTGGATCAGTCAGGAAGACCTCATCCCCCACCCCATTTAAAGGTCTTAAGCAAACGAGCAAAGCGGCCGAATCAATAAGGAGGACATCATGTTCAACCCCATTTCAATGTTTTAGGCAAATGAGCAAAGCACCTGAATCAATCAGGAGGACCTCATCTTCAACCCAATTTCAAGGTTTTCGACAAACAAGCAAAGCGACCGGATTAGTCAGAAAGACCTTATCTCCGGACTCATTTCAATGTCTTAAACAAATCAGCAAAGCGACCGGATCAGTCAGGAGGACCTCATCTGCAGCTTCATTTCAATGTTTTAAGCAAACGAGCAAAGCGACTAAATTAGTTAGGAGGACCTCATCTTCAACCCCATTTCAATGTCTTAAGCAAACGAGCAAAGCGAGAAGATCAGTTGGGAGAACCTCATCTCCATCCTCATTTCAATGTCTTAGGCAAATGAGCAAAGCAGTCAGATCAGTCAGGAGGAATTCATCTCTACCTTTATTTTAATGTCGTAGGCAAACGAGCAAAGCGTCCATATCAAGTACAATGACCTCATCTCCAACCCCATTTCAATGTCTTAAGCAAACGAGCAAAGCGACCAGATTAGTCAGGAGGACCTTATCTCCAGCCTCATTTCAATGTCTTAATGAAAGCGACTGGATCAGTCAACAGGAACTCATCTCCAGCCTCATTTAGATCATCGCATGCAAAAATCGTGATTTTTACCGTAGACAAATGACTTAAACATGCATAGTAGATTCCCCTCCTGATTTAGTCAAAGTCCTGAAAAAGAAACTAAAACATATACACAAGTCAAATTCAAACAGACCAAATGGCACGTTTTCATAGATAGAGGTTTATTGGGATTCCTAAGGGTATTGCGTTGGCCTACCTCTGAGTTTCGTGCCTCAAGGGACCCGCTTGGGCTCCGGCAGAGCTCCTGCAATCGGTTGGTCAACCCCGCATAAAGGCCTTGATGCGGTCTTATGGCTTGCAATCCTGCCTACCGCCTTCCTCTCTAAACACAGACTAGACTTAGATTAAGAAGGATAAAAGATGAAAAGTCAGATGCTCGAGACACTAGAAAGGGCCAACTCAATTCAGATGAGAGGACCTTGGTGCCTTCAGATTCTGAGGGCCCCCAATGGCGGCCAGTCTCTTATCTCACGTCCAAGTTGCTGTAGTACTCTCGTTGCAAAGCCTGACCATCCCTTTGAAGCCTCAGTGTCACACTCCTTACAAAACTGCAGTCACGCGGCCTAGCAAGGCTCCGTTTGTATAGTGCACAACCCCTGTGTACTATTCGAATGCGTCCATAGACACAGCAATACACAGCAACAGACCACCAGTTGCCCCTGTCTGGAACAATAGCTCAGAAGTACAACAACCTAAACAACAGTAGCCTCCGCTGTATCAACCAACAGCCAAATAGTGGTCATGACGCTGATCTTTGCAGCCTTCAGCAAAGATCAGTTGTCGTGCACCTCTCTCAATGGTAGTACCGTCCTTTAGCATGTAAGTCTTCAACTTGCAGCTGTCCTCACGCTACTCCCATCAGTCGGATGAGCAACGCTCCATCCAACAAGTAAGTCCAGAGTCCTGCTGCTGGTCTCACGCTACTTCCATCAGTTGGATGAGCAACGCAACGTCCAGCAGGTAAGTTCACAGTCGTGTTGCTGCCCTCACGATACTTCCATCAGTTGGATGAGCAACGCACCGTCCAACAGGTAAGTCCCCAGTCTTGCTGCTGGTCTAGCGCTACTTTCATCACTTGGATGAGCAACGCACCATCCAACAGGTAAGTACTCAGCCCTGCTACTGGTCTCGCGCTACTTCCTCCCGATCTGACGAGCAACGCATCTTTCAGCAGGTAAGTCCTCGACCTGCAATTGTCCTCTTGCTACTTCCTTCGGTTGGGCTTGCACTGCACCTTTAATATGGAGAGCACTACCAAGCACCTAGCATAACGCGGTGTGCACTTTGAAGCACAACTCCGTACAATAGACACAGTAATACCAGCAAAATGGCTAGACACCTGGGGCTCGGCAACTCCCAATCCGCACTAGCCCCTGCCAACAACGACATCCATTTATGAAGTTGCACCTCTCCCTGAAGTTGCAGCAACAGTTGCAGCCCTGAGGCGAACGATCGGCAACATCTGTCGAAAATTTAATAGTATGAGAGAATGTCGACTGAATGCTGACTGCCGGCAATCTCACAACAAGAGAGACCCTTTGCTCTGTCGCACCCCACTACTAGCAGCGGCCTAGAGTTGTGTGTCATAGTACAGCAGCTATGAAACGCAGGCAGTTCGTTGTTGAAGGCAGTAGTAACTCCATCTCGGTACCCATCAGCAGTACAAGTCGCCTGTTACCTCAATAGACCATGAACAACAACCTTTGAAATACTTACAGATTTTCGCTACGCAGATTACCGCTATGACCAGGTATGCACCTGCTCCCGTTTACCCTTTCCGTTTCTCTTCCTCTCCTTGGGTCCTCCTCACGGTCCACATCTCCCAAACGTGCAAATACATCTGGTCATTTAATCTGACCAGGTTTAGTTGAAGTTAGAAATACTCAAATAGTTGGGATGAAGGCGGAGGATACGAGGAACAACACAAGTATGATCAAGAGGAACCATACGAATAGGATCGAGAGGGACAACATAAGCGGAATAAGTAGTTATAAGCAGATGGAGTGGCGACGACGAGCACCACCACGGTGACCAACCAATGTGGCGAACATCCTAATGGAGCAAGGCCAAGGCCGCTACTGCAAGCTCCGGGATCAGGATCATGACCAGCCAGACAAGCACGTCCCCAAAGCGGATGAAGAGGACCGTCAGGTCGTAGGTGACAAGTAAGGGGAGCAGCGGCAAGTCCTGCTCGCGCTCATCAAGTGTGCAAAATGGAAGTAAATCTTCCTTCTGAACACAGGAAAATACAGTACGAATTTCTTTTGTTTATTTTTATCAATATCTCTTCTTTATGCACGTAGCTTGGTCAACCATCAGCGGCAAGTACTCTCTCTCTCTTGTTGGTGTACGCACACCTCCTCCTTCTCACACCACTTTTTGTCACCCTCCTCACTTCCCTGTTCCACGCACCCAGTCCATATCCTCTTACCTATACTCCACCTGTCGTGAATCTAGCCAGACCTTCGGATGGATAAATGTGACTCTAAACTAGTGTTGGTAAGGCATACCGCCCTCGATGAAGACAAGCAACGGCATGGAAGTTACGAGCATCACCAAGACCGACACGAGCAGCGAACACTTCGAGGATAAACGGTATGTCGATGATGAGCATCGTGATGAGGGCCCCGAACATGGTGAGGATAGGCCACTGCAACTGTTTTCGAGAAGACCGCGACCTCAGTTTCGGCTGCAGCTACGGACCCGTGCTACTGCCTATCAAATGTGAAAAAAATGAAAATAAATCTTCCCCTGTAGCATGGAAAGATACATCCTTAACATTTTATTTTTATTATGACGGTCACATGCCCCTCGTAGGTGTTGTGAAGCCCACACTCAATCTCACCCGTCCTAGATAAAAACCCTGTTTCCAACGCAACCGGCCGATAGCGCGGCCAGATTCAAGCAGTTCTCGCTAATGTAGCTCCTCTCTTACCGTGAATGGTCTACAGGTAAGTACCAATCACTCTTTTTAATCACTTCTCCTTACCGTTTTTGGCTTCGTTCCCTTCAATCCGTTATACTCTACTCGCCTGCAGCCAAAGCTCTTTCTTCCCTAGTTCACCTTTAATGCACCTGGTTGAAGCCTCGGCCAGGTTCATGCCACCGGCGCTCCAAACTTCACCACGATCGTGACTGAGAACGAGTATGGTCAAAGGGATGGCGACAACCAATGAAACGAGAATGATCACCACGAGGAAGAACACTGCCGCAGTGGACCAACCAATCCGCTACTCCACAAACGTGCAAAATGAGAATGAATTTTCCACTAGGACATGGAAGGATACATTTCCATATTGAAAACATCCCGAGCAGCCCCACAACGTGTACCAACAATCTTGTTGCCTAAAATAGGAATCTGACGTGGCCAATCCCTTCGGAATGCCTTGAAACCTTTAGATACATCAAAGTTTGTCAAAAATGGTCAATAATTGACCGAGATACACCATTATTCTCCCTTCTCTCTGCTTCGAACGGCCACTTCATGCGCAACTTTTGTATTCTCTCACTGACTAACACGTTATCCTATTACTAAGACTAACGCCACTAATGGATTCTTCCGGCCAAAAAACCCTAAAATCAATATTTACTTCGCCCTTTTCCATCAAGGAATGAGTGAATTTCACCTTCTCCTACTTTCTTCTTCCTTTTCTCCTTCGTGTCTGTCTTCCTTTTTCTCGTCATTCCCGCTAGTGCCCACGTTCCCTATTAGCGAAGCTCATCACCGCTCAGTTCGTCCGGATGAAGACACATTCTGATAAGTCTAGTTACTGTGGGGGGAACTTCACAGGGAACCAGCTACCAGCAGGTTTGGCCAGTCTTTCTTCCCTATACCCAAGTGCGACAAACGAAATGCACGTTCAACCTGCTGCGTGCTCTCACCAGAGCACCCCTGAGGCTGTGCCTTGGCCAGGCACAGTACACTATCTTTCGGGTCCCATGTCATCAGTCCGATGAACGATCTGCACATGAGTCTCACCGTGAGCCGCTTCGAGGGGAACAAGCTGCTGGCTGGTTCTACTAGTCTTTCAGCCCTATACCACACCCCGACGAACAATCTACGAGCCAATCTTTCTGCAAGCTCCCACCTGAGTTCCCTCTCGTTGTGCACTACGTAGTCATAGTTCACTATCTACTGGGTCCCGTTAGGCATGCTCACACCCAAACCTCTCTTAGCAGATCTAGCGGGCGGCTATGAATCCCACCCGGAAGCGACCATGCGCGGCCGAGGCCACACCCCCGCGGCCATGAAAAAAAAAAAAAAAAAAAACCTTCAAAACTTTATGTGGAAAAAACATTATGTTATGCAGACAAATAAACTGAACAACTTTTGACTTATAGTCATATCCAAAAAAATTACTGAATTTGAAATTAAAAAACACATAAGTTTTATAGTTTTTCTTAACAAAAAAATTAAAAAAACAGCTTTTGCCTTAAAAAAATAGTTTTTGAATTTTTCAAATTAAAAGACAAAATCAGAAAAAAAATAAAAACTTGCGCAATGTAGATCTCGAAAAGATCTACAACATAATATTTTTTATTTATTTTTTTTAGATTTTTTTTACTCTTAAAAAAATCATGAAAGTCGCGGCTGCACCCAGCCGCGGCAGAGCACAGGCGGCCGTGAACACGGTCGCCCGCCACGTTTGACCTCGCGGCCTCGGCCGTGGGTGATACATAGGTGGGCGATGCACCTGCAGGGGTTCACGCTCACATCTTGTCATAGCACATCGTGGCTGGCAGACTGTGCCTTCCCCGGACACATTTCACTATTTCTCGGGTCCCACGGGCCTGCTCACGCTCGAGCCTTCCAGCAACAGATCCTGGTTAGCGGACCGTGCATCTGCTGAAGATCCCCTCGAATCAGGATCTCGCCGCTACGCGGCCTCTGTACCTACCGGCTCACCTATATGTTGGCCCGTCGGTCTGCGCTTTTAAGGGGAGGATAGAGGAGTTCGTTAGCATCACGAATGCGCGCGTGCCTCTTTTGTGGGCCCGTTCAGCAGGAACCCGGACGGGCCCGCAAAAAAGGCGCGTGCTCAAGATCCTCGACTGCCTTGACGTCCACCCGTGGGGAGGTTTTCAATTGTTCCCATTGTAATGCTGGTCACTGCAGGCCATATTAGCACACACCCCTGCGTTCAAGCAAGGAGAACGACAATGCGGTTGCCTTTCACCCTGCTTGGACAGGGATGCACGACTTTCCTCCATCCACTTCTTGCCTGATAATCTCAAGCACTCTTTAATTTTCATTTTGAAGTTATTTCCCTCCTCCCTCACAATACTTCTTCGTCGTCGGTTGTGGAGCCAGCTTCTTGGCTTGGTCAAAGACGAAACTTTTAAGAAAGGAAAAAAATAAAAATAAAAATAAAATAAAAATAAAATAAAAATAAGTCAAAAATAAAATTAGTAGAACTGAACAGGACGAGGCCTCGCCGACACCCTTTTGGTCTTGCCAGACGGACCAAGACCCGGGCCCGTTCGACAAAACAAGGGGGATAGTTCCTTAAGACCCTCGACCCCTCAGTCTCCGCCTGTCGTGCTTTTCGCCCCTTAATCACTCTCTAGCCTCGAACCCCAAACCCGTGACTTGAAAGTCCAATACCGTAACCAATAGAATAAGGTCTAAGGTTGAGCTAAGTAGGCGTGGACTACCATATAAACAGTCTCAGGGTTGTGATTGGGCTTGTCAACACAACCTGGCCCATCGCCTTGGTCGTCCGGCCAGTCTCCCGTTCGCCAAACGAGACTGTCCACACTTTGGTTTATAGTCATATGGTATCCTGGTCGTTGGACACACGGTCACACACCACATGCATTACCGAAACTCCCGATTTCCCCCAAACTAGGTCCAAAAAGCCGCGCCTTTCAACACACCGTCCAACTCAAAGTTTCCCCGTGCATGCACAAGGTAAGGTTTTTACCCTCTTCGCGACGTATCCCACCAGAGGCCGAGCTGGTTTGCGACGTAGATCTAGCCCTTAAAAATAAAATAAAAATCTAACAAAAAATAAAAACTTTAGAAAGAAGGGGGTTAACTGGACCCTATGGCTCTGGTGCCTTTTCGCCGACTTGGAATTGCTGCTGACTAGACGGTTATCTCATTGTGCCACACAATAATGCGGGTCCGACACATTCTCTAAGTCGATCATATGCGATTCTGACTCTTGCCAAGAGCGAGGTTGCCGAGGTGAGCGCCCTGACGTCCCATCCGCGCGTTACGTTGATCAAGGACACACCCGGTGCGACCTTTAAAAAGGACGGCAAATACCCTTGTAAGGGTGTTTCCTATGACACCGTACACTCAATTTCGCTTGTTCCCTTATTGAAATCCTTATCGTTAATTACAACGTTTTTGCCGCCTTTCCTTCCATCTAAGCTCCTTTACTACCCCGGGCTTTACCTTGCCCCAAGAGTCTCTTTCATCAAATTATTTCCTTTTCTTCGAGCTGCTTGCTTTTCCTATACATTCTCCCATCACCCTAGGCGTTTCTATGCTTTTTGACATGGCTCGATCTCTACTCCATCGACACTCCCTTCCTAATATCGTCAGAAGATAAAATGTTCCATTTCCAGTTCGTAGCGCTTGCTATACATGTGGCAAACGAGTTGGACAAGGCGCCACCTTGCAGCTATGTCCGCCTACTAGGCTACAAGACTACCACGGTGACGCCACTGCCTACAGGCATAGCCTCACCTCCGAAGGGGAGGCGGGCAACGCGTACTCAGTACCTTGTCGTGATGGTGAGGGTGACGACCCAGTAGCGTCTTGCGCGCTATTGTCGCTAGGCAACAACGTTACCGGAGTGCTATGCTAGCGGCCTGGTACCGCCGCTCACCGCCGATCCACACTTTTAGTACCAGGGAGATGTATCCGTGTTGTTTTTTAAGGCCTCGTAGAAGTTTTTTTTTTTTTTCCTTAGCCGTACATCCTTTCGGTTGGAAGTAATCAATGTCGGCCTTGGGCCTCCACACCAGAAGGGAGAGGAGCATGAGTGTGTTTTTAAACCACCAGTACTTGGCCCAGCTATCGAGTCCGAGCCTCGACCAACCGGCATGCCGATCCAGGTCAAGGCTCAGACTACCAGGTGCAGGCATCTCGAACCTATGTGTGAAGGAAAAAAAAAAGGGAAAAACAAAACGACAAAAAGAAAAAAGAAATAAGAAAAGGGAAAAAAAAATACATAGCTAAAGAAAGGATAATGCTTCCTCCTCCAGGGGGGGGGGGAGAGAGAAAGAGAGAGAGAGAGATGCCAAAGGGAATGCATCTTCCCGCGACAGCAGGAAGATACATTCCTTCACTTACGAAGAGCGTCTGTGTGTGTGTGTGAGTGAGAGAGAGAGAGAGAGAGAGAGAGAGAGAGAGAGAGAGAGAGAGAGAATCACCGCGTTTTTTTTTTGTTTTTTTTTTTTTAAAGCTGATAATATATTGCAAAGGATCCATGGAACGAGGCCGGGGACCTCACAATTCGACCCGGAGTTATCCTGGCAGCCTCAGCCAGTTTTGCTTACGAGTAGAGCTCAAAGACCCACTTACTGCATGAGGACTATCCTTGCAGCGGTTGCTGGAAATCAGGTCCAGCGTCCCATGCTAATCACCAACAATCTTTCCAAAGTAACCTTGAAGCACAGATAAAAAGGACTTACTTGAAGTCAATACTTGCTTTATAAAATGCACTAGCCCTTCACTATTGTAAAGCTTTTGAGGGAACTGGAGAATAAACAACGTTAACTTGGCGTAGATAAGGGGCAGGATTGTTCCTCTTTACTGAATCTTATAGGCCTTTAGACCTATCGTAAAGTTGGGCAACACCCGCCCTTTCCTCCACAGAAAATCCAGTTCTATCGAGTGTACTACTGTAGTCTCAATGTCGAAGCCTAATGCGGCTCCTTAATCATGGGTGTCGAATAGCCATATACATACGGCCACCTTTCCCTCTTGATTCACCCAAGCAAAGCCTATTGGCCCTGACCCATGTTTTCAAGAACCACTGGGCTCCTCTCTTGTGCCAATCCGCTCGAATAATGTGTCTCAGATCATTCTTGACTTGTCATTGCTGTTGAATGATATGCACCTGCTCTCCCTTAAATACCATAGCATTTTTGGTCGTCGAAATGGCGTTCATCAGAACACCTCTGCAAACCATTGCAATGTAGCCTGGTTCAGAATTGTATTTTAAACCTTGTAGGAGGATGCCTGTAAGCATCCACTGGTCTGACCATTCAAATGCTCCCCCTGTGATACTAGGCCAGTGTCTTTTCCACCAGATCA
The DNA here is from genome assembly GCA_003427395.1 of Chara braunii. NCBI lineage: Eukaryota > Viridiplantae > Streptophyta > Charophyceae > Charales > Characeae > Chara > Chara braunii. The sequence continues at coordinate 1,279,934 of BFEA01000216.1, forward strand.
TAAGCTCATCTGCTAGGGGACAACAGAGCCATAGGTGCACCATATTCTCCCAACCCCAGTTACAACGCAGGCAAGTACTGGGTACATCCATACCTTTTGAAGCCAACCATGTGGTCGTGGTTGTAATAAGCAGGGACTGCAACCACATTAAGCCTGCATGTTTCTGGACCAAGGCTTTGGTGAGTCATTTCCATAGATTGCGCATGTTCTGCTTTGAGATCTCTTGAAGTTGTTGTGCCTCCGCTCTTTTAATGGTCAAGGTCGGAGTCTGACGTGTCTTTGTCACAATCGATGTTGTTGAAGTTCCCCGCTTTACGTGCCAAGTCCGCATAGTCCTTGCATGACAGTGCTCTTTTCTTCATATTGAAATACAGATGCTCACAACGTGCGACGAACATGTGGAAAACACCCATGTGCGATCCGTGGTACTCGTTCATTGCTATCTCGAGTTCACTTTTCCCGATGACGTAGTCGTTATCAACCGCTGACCGTGGCGCGTCGCCGAACAAGTAAGCCAAGCCTCCATTTGAGACTTGATCCATAGTGGGATATCTGGGTCCTTTAGGATTTGGACATTCAAGCGGAAAGGGGGTTTGGCCCGGGTTATTGTTTCCTTCGATATCAGGTTGTCGGAGCTGATAGCCTTACAAGGGTATCCGCTCATAATTTTGCAGTTGACATAATGTCGACACCAACTGTTAGAATGGGGTCGGCTAAAAATAGAAACTGGGGTAAACCCCTCGACCATTATGGTCATGAAAGTTGGAAACCGCAAGGACCAAAACATGCCACAAGCGGACAGGAGTCAGGGGTTAAAAATTTTAAATGCTCGCAGAGCGTGCAAAGACGACGGAGGTTAGTAGGTGAAGTGACCATGCACGCCGTTCCGGCACGCTCAGAGACTGCAAAGTGATTAGTAAATAAAACCTCCGACCACAAGGTCGGAAGGTCAGTCAAAAGACTCAAAACGGAAAAGAGTCGTGTGGGACACGACGACGGTTTTCCTCAGTCAGATGACTGTTTCGGTTCGAGACCGCAGACGTCGAGTGTATCGGATAAACAAGGCGGGACACTACTCCCCGCGGGATAAAATATAGGTAAAAAAAAAATAGTAAAAACCCCGGCCATGTGGCCGGGGCGACTATGCAAGAGGGGCCTAGCCTGTTGTAGCAGGCCGCAGTGGCCAAACGGTGGCCTGAGTTTCCCCTAGGGTAGGCTGCAAGCCTTAAGTACTGATTGAACTGGGCCCTGTGCTCTACTTAGGGCAGATTAGCTCCTAATAGAACAGAACTAGGAGCTAGCCCAGTAGGTACAGGTGCAAACTGATATGCAGAGGATCCAGGGATCGAGTTCGACCTGCCTCTGGGCTAGCTCCTTTTGCTAGCTGTGAGGGGCAGGGCCTGCCTTTTTCGCCCGCCCTCAGCCAGGCGGGATTCGAACCCGTGACTTTGAAGTTGAAATTAGGTACGACTATAACCCGTTGTGACAATTGCCACGACAGGGTAGTTAGGAGTTAGATCTTTTTTTTTTTTTTTTCTTTTAGTTAGATTTCGTTTTTAGCCCCCGTGGTCAGAAATCCCACATAACCTCGCCTGAGTGAATCTACCATTGAGATCATGGTAGGTTCAGTCAAGGAGTTAGCTGGGATCCCAGACGTGCTAAGCCATTGAGGAATACAGCGCGACTCCACGGAGATCCGCCTCGGGGGACAACGAACTAGGAACAAGGGGGAGGAGAAAAGAGAGAAAGGCGAACGAAAGCGGGGGAGGAGATATCGTGAAAGCGGGAGACCACGCGAACAAAAAAAAAAAAAAACGCCAAAGAGTAAGAAGAAGAAGAAGAAGAAGAAGACGAAGAGGGGAGAAGAAGGAAGGAGAAAGAGAGAAGAGAGAAGGAGGAGGCATAAGAGAGGAAGAAAGAGAGCGCCTACCGGATCGGGTGGGCTGTCGCTTGTGGAAGCAACTGCGGAAGCTACCACAGGCACGAAGGTCACAACAACTACAACGAGGGAAGAAGAAGGAGAAAGAAGAAGGTGAGGAGGAGGAGAAAGAAGAGAAGAAGGAGAAGGAGGACTAAAAGGAGAAAGAGGAAGAGAGAGAGATCGCCTACCAGGTAGCGGGGGCTATCGATTGCGAAGGTAACGGCAGAGGCTACTACAAAAAAAGGCGGTCGCAACGACTACGACGAGGAGAGAGAAGGAAAAGGAGAAGAAGAAAGGGAGGAAACAAGGCGGGAAGTAGCAGAGTGACCGCACGAAAGGGTAGCAGCACAGAAAGGCAGACAAGGAAACGTGCAGAGAAGGAAAGGGGAAGAGAAGATCGAACTTTACGTGCGGGGGGCGGGAGTATCTGACGGCAACAGCGGCAACGGCAGCACCAAGAAAGCAGAAGGAAGAGAGGTAAGTCGCCTACCTCGAGGCTCGCTCCCCGACATTATTAGCCACAAAAAAAAAAAAAAAACGAAATAAAAAAAATAACAACTAAAAAAAGACTAAATAAATGAGTAAATAAAATAAAATAAAACCAATGAAACTACCCCTAGAATATGGTAGTATACATTCCTACACTACACGTATGTATGTGTGTGTGTGAGCTTGCGAAAGAGAGAGAAAAACAACTAAGTCTCAATCCGTGACTCGCTGCACACTACCCGGATCGACAGAAAGAGTAAATTCAAAAGTGAGTGTATGTTTTCACGTTTCAATGGAAGTTCCATTTCGTTTTTGCTCATCCTATTGAAGGTGTGTGTGTGTGTGTGTGTGAGAGAGAGAGGGAGAGAGAGTGAGAGAGAGAGAGAGAGACTACAAGTCTCCAACCTTGGCCAACAGCCAAGTCTCTCACCGGCGGCTCACCGCGCGCAACTTGGATCGATAGAACGAGCAAATCAAGAAGTGGCAGTGTATATTTCCCCGTTTCAGCAGAAGAATCATTCTGATTTTGCTCGTCCTATCGATGGAATGTGTGTATATGAGACGTTCATGATTCAACCAAAGAGAGAGAGAGGGAGAGAGGAGAAACGAGAGAGAGGAGAGAAGGAGAGGTTGAGCGACATGAGAATAGGGGTACTATGTACCTGCTGCGTTGGAGATATAGCTATGGAAAAACGAGTGTGAGAGAGAGAGAGAGAGAAAGAGATAGAATCACTCACCAAAAACTTACCTGTGAACGTTGTCGTCCCGCAATAAGTACTCTCATTTCACTGTTACTGAACCCAACCAGAAAAGTAGTATGTGTACACCCCTGATCGTTGCTACTGTTGATATTATTATTATTATTGTTATTATTATTAGTAGTAGTAGTAGTAGTAGTAGTAGTAGTAGTAGTAGTAGTAGTATTTGCTATTGTTATTTTTATCAGTATTATTATTATTATTATTTATAATGAGCTCCAAAGAGTAAAGCATGAAAAAGACATCAAGATTAATGACCTGAACTCGCAAAGCGAGCAGGGGGTGGAATGCAGCGAAAGGACTGAGAGCGAGGGTATACTTAGGAGAAGGAGAGGAGGAGCACAGAGGGCAGGGAGCAGCGCAAGAAAGAAGAAAACAGGATGAATGCGTAAAAGCGGGGAAGAAGGATGCACGAAGGAGAGAAGGAGTGTGGCCTGGAGGAGAGAGGTAATGAGGCGTGCAAAGGAGAAGTAGAAAAATAAGATGAAGAAGAAAAAGAAGGAGGAGAGAAGGAGAGGAGAAATGAGGAGGAAGTGGTCGAGTACTTATCTGCGAATAGAGGGAGGAAACAAAATCAATCGAATCTCCCGCCCCAAAAGAGGAAACATACACTGTCCGCCCGATTGTAGCACCTTCGCCCAGGCACGACTACGGACTTGTTTTCCTTATGAGTTGTGTGTGCATGTACATGTGTATGTGCGAGAGTAAGAGAGGGGAGTGGTAAGCTACGAATCTTGCAGCTAGCCGATTGATTGATAGGGTGAGCAAAAATGAATDAATCTTTCACTAGAACATGGAAATGTMCCCCCGCCACAGTCGCGCTTTCACCTTTCSGGTCGTCTGCAGTTTTTTCAGCCATATGTGTGTGTGAGAGGGAGAAATGATGATGGTRATGATGGTGGATGAAGCGAGGGACTTACCTGGTTTATGAGGCAAACGGCACAGGTCCAATGTATGCCCGTACTTCGAAAATGTTGTTGATGTCACCTTTTGGTTACGTAGTATTGGCTAGATAGGATCTGACACATGTAGTTTGGGCGCCGAATGCCAGATAGGATACCAACTCTAGTTCCTCGTTGATGAAGGTGGAAATATCTCAGCATTTTCGATTATAAACTTTTGGCGAAACTCATGATGCAAAGTTGTTGTTGGTTAGAAGTCAAGACAGTCTTGGCTTATATGTATGATGCTGTTTGATTACTGAGGTTCGCTATTTTACCAATTTATTATTATTATTATTATTATTATTATTATTATTATTATTATTATTATTATTATTATTATTATTATTAGATGCGTGGGTCCACGTGGCATCTATGAGACGGTGATCGAGGTTGTGAGGGGTGCGAAAGACAAACCTGGTGATGCAGAAGAGCGGCATGAGCCGAGATCTGCTCGAACTTAGGGGGATATTGACCACATCAATGGGATCGCAGATAGACTAGATAGGACTTGCCATCTGTAGTATAACGCCGAATGCAAGACAGGATGTTGGCACCTAAGTAATAATGATGATGATGATGATATAAGGGCACTTACCTTATATGGGCCGTGGTCTGAATGGGCGACATCTTCAAGTACTTCGGGTTGTCGGTGATGTTGACAGATGCATTGTCAATTCGTAGGCTGTGGTGGCTGAGTAGGAGTAGGATGGACGATGAGTGTCAAGTAGGGGAGCAAAAGGGGCTGGAATCTTGTGTCTGTGGGGGAAGAGCATGCTCTCCTTGACCTTGGTCTTCAGTACTACGGACCTCCATTTGAGTATTATTGGTACAATGCCACTCTTTGAACACGGTGTGACGATCTGGCTTTTTATGTGAAGATGTAATCTGGGATTGTCATCTCACTGTTGTGTATTTTTATTACATTATTATTATTATTGTTATTTTTTGTTATTATTATTATTATTATTATTATTATTATACGCATAATGGTTTCGGGTACACGTAGCATCTGTGTGTTGGGATCAAGGTTAGGAGTATAGCACGGGACATACCTGATGCTCACGCATGCAGCATTGGTCGAGATCTGCTCGGGCTTCGGAAATCTGGTAAAATCGTCAAGCAACAACTATAGCCTGGGCTAGATAGGATTTGCCACGCATCGTCTGGGCGTCGAACGCCGGATAGGATATCAACTCTGATGGGACTGTTTCAATATTGTCAATTATGAACTCTTGGTGTGTTATTATTTGGTGAATCTCATGATGCAATTCTGCTGATTGGTTCGAGGACAAGACTATCTCGTCTTATATATATATATGTATATGATGCTGATTGATTATCGAGAGTCACTATTGCTCGTTTTAATTATTATTATTATTATTATTATTATTATTATAATTATTGTTATTATTATTATTATTATTATTATTATTATTTTATTATTTAGACTCGTCTCATTCACACTTTTCATACGGGTAAACAGCAGCACAGCAAACAGCGGCATGCGCCCAATCATTACTTAGAGATATGATACCTAGATAAGAAGTTCGCTTTCAACTGATTGAAGCGGCTCAGCGCTCAAACAACTCACTGTTCACACACCGGATCACCCTGGGTATCCCACACGCAACTCTGAACACTCGCACATGCGCACACGCACATTTCACTCCAAACTATGGCTATGGGTGTCTCTACCCTATCGATACACTGAGCTCCTTCTCTCTCGCCCACTGTGTCCTCCGAGTTCACTGTAGGCCTCCTTGCGCAAAGTCGATGTAGCAGCACTTCCGAACAGCTCACACGAGATTGGATGAAATGGCGGGGCATTCCCTCTTGATTTGTACAACTGCAGCTCGTTGGTCTCCTTTCCCATGCCCATAGTGCTCACAGTCACATGCGATACTTACTTGACTGAACGAGGACAGATAAGGACAAACACATACAGGAAACAGACGGGCGGCTAGACGGACAGTCTGACTGACAAATCAAGCAGGCAGAGACAATCAGACAATAACGGAAAAGACAGAAACAGACAAATATAACAGACAGAGACGGAAAGACAATGACAGATATACAGACAATCGGACAACCGCTCCGACAGACACAATCAGACGAACGCTCCAACAAACACGATCAAACTAAAGCTCCAGCGGGCACAGTTAGATAAGTCAGACGCAAATAGACAAGACAAGGTACTAGACGGGTAGGAGTGACTTTGGATATTGTGTTGGTGTGGCCTACGGGCTTGAACAGTGGCTCATTACTGC
>BFEA01000216.1:1310417-1329541 GCA_003427395.1 Chara braunii
CATATACATTCTATATTCATGCATGAATAAACGAGACATCTACTGAATTCGGAGTTTGGATCTCTATAAAATATATACCTTACATTATTACTATTATCTGGGTAGCACGGCGTACGTGTACGCGGGTTGCGCGTACACGTGTACACGTATTCTTGTACGCGACACGTACGCTTGTACACGTACTCCCGTACGTGGAAATACCTTAAAAATAAAAAAAATAAAAAACTTCATCGAAAAAATCTGAAAAAAACGTATGTTATGCTAAATAATATTTCAAACAACTTTTTTCTTAGAGTCATCTCGAAATTTTGTCGCAAACTCGAGTTAAAAATCAAAGACACAAAAAACAAATAAATTGAAATAATAATAAAAAAAAACTAGGAAAAAAAAACACAAAAATAAAAACAAACTTCTATAACAAATATATGTTATGCAGAAACGTGATACAAACAACTTTTGCCTCGGAGTCATCCCTGAATTCCCAACCAAACTCGAGTAAGAAATTAAAAACTAAAAAAAAGGTAATATTATCATAATAATTAAAAAACTATTTAAAAATATTTTTTTAATTTGTTCAGGTTCTTTATTTTTAAATCGAGCTTGATTTGGAATTCGGGTATGACTCCCAGGCAAATGTCGTTTGTATCATTATTCTGCACAACATACTTTGTTTTCAGATTTTTTGGATTGTTTTTTTTTTTTTTTTTTTACGTACGCGTACGCGCGATTTTGGGTTCGTACGCATATGCCGGAATATGTACGTACGCGTACGGGGTGCTACCCAGACTATTATTATTATTATTATTATTATTATTATTATTATTATTATTATTATTATTATTACTATTATTATTACTATTACTATTATTATTATTATTATCATTATTATTGTTATCTATTGATTATTAAGAAAGTTTGATTTTGGGTCAGGGAAGAAGAGGAAAGCAAGACAGTGTAGAGGAAAAAGGACATCGTCACCGTGATGATGGTGTCCACCTCCATTATCCTTCTTTTCTCTCCCTTGATCTGAGTTGCCTTTTCGTTTTTTCTTTATATTTATCCAAGGTTATTGTTGATTGTCATATTCATACGCGCCATTTTGCGACTCGTTCGTTGATGACGGAAAAAGTGGGGGAAGATCAGATGTGAGAAGATGTAGGGTAATGGAAAGGAGGGCGACATTGTCACTGTGTGATAAGTACCTGCCTCCTCCATCCTTCTCCGCTCTCCCATGGTCTAATCCCCTCACTTCCTTCACAAAGCTACCCAAAATAGTATGATATCTTTGAATGAAAAGCCTATTCTGTAAAAGACGAATATTCAAGCAGTCCGACAAAAGCAGGGCGATTGCGGGAGCTCTGCCGGAGTTCAGGAGGAACTCTGGAGGCAGGGAACCATAAGGTACGCGTCACCTATTCCTTTTGCCATATACCCTTACAGGTTATACCATCCTATCGAACTGCATGAAGTAAATGAGTGATATATTATTTGAGTTTTTCTTCAGGACCTAAGTATCAAAAGTAAAAGTATTATATACTTGAATTGAGAATCCGTCTGCGGTGAGAAAAAGGAACCTAGGAAAGAACCAAGAAGGAACTTAGCCTGCTTGGTCTTGAGAAAACTAAGGTAGTATGATGGAGGTCTCCGTTGGGGTCGTCACGCTGCCTGCATTGAATGACTAAAAGGGTACTCGCCGTGCGAACTACCCAGCCATCCACATCACTAGTTGACTTTTGACATTCATACATTGATGACGAGAAGATGCCGTGCGTTTTCTCTGTTGATTTACCAGGTAAATCCAAGATTGATCCGGTACTCCCGTGGAGTACATGCCTTCAAGTGATTAACCAAAGCATGACTAATCCGGTACTCCCGTGTAGTACACGTTTTCAAACAACTAACAAAAGCGGAGGTAATAGGAGGCTCCTGTGGGGTTCTCCTATCACTGATCTGACTAGACTTAGGAGGAGAAATGAGTACTCCCGGGTGAATACACGAACTCCTAAGTCTAGATCGATATGTGCGACTTCCATGTAAGTCAACAATATCCTTTGCTCAATTTAAACATAAACGAATAAATGAACGATCAGGGCGACTAACCTAAAAAGTGGTCTTGATCTCCTACACATCAAGCTGGTATTAGGGTGGCTCCCGGGAGGGTTATCCTAATACTTCGTTTGATCTGGGAACTTCGTTTGATCTGGGGAACAACTAACAAGGGAAGAATGAGTTGATTGTGCTTGGACAAGTAAAAGGGATACTCCCGGGTGAGTACCCTGGTACTTGTCTTGGTAGGACTAATGGATTGACAACGTTTGATACTAGTGGCCAAACTAAAGTTAACAAATTGGTATAATGATTGGTTAACCCTGACATTGGTAGCAGGGAGATGTCGCGCATCTTCCCTATTGACAAGGAGGTTACATTAACAACCGTCATTTGAGCCAGTACTTCCATGAAGTACATTCTTTGGTTTAATAAAAGTTATTTGAGCCGGTACTTCCGTGAAGTACATCCTTCAAAAGTCATTTGAACCGGTACTTCCGTGAAGTACATCTTTCAGCTTAACAAAAGTCATTTGATCCGGTACTTCCGTGAAGTACATTCCTTCAGTCTTCTGAAAGCCGATTTGATCCGGTACTTCCGTGAAGTACACTCTTTCAAACTTAACAAAAGTCATTTGATCGGTACTTCCGTGAAGTACAATTATACAAATCGTTAACAACAACCATTGATCCTGTACTCCCGTGGGGTACGCTTCTTCAGCTTAACAACAACCATTGATCCGGTACTCCCGTGGGGTACACTTCTTCAACTTAACGAAAACCAATTAATCCAGTACTCTTGCAGGGTACTCATCTTTAAAAGCTAACCAAGGCAAAAGGTAGCAAGAGGCTTCCGTGAGGCTCTCCTATCACTAATTGAACCAGACTAGGGAAGGGTTCGAGTACTCCCGAGTGAGTGTATGAACTCCTGAATCTGGGTCGATCTGTCCGACTTCCCGTATGAATCAACATGTCTTTTGCTCACTTACAACGCATACTCCAGATAGGTGAACTGTTAGGACAACTCAATCAAGAGTTGTTCTTGATCTCCTATACATCAAACTGGTAGCAGAATGGCTCCCGGGTGGGTTGTCTTGATACTTGTTTGATTTAGGGGTCAACTAATGGATAAAAGAAATGAAACAGTTATGTTTGAACAAGTAAAGGGGTACTCCCGGGTGAGTAACCTTGCAACTTGTTCAGGGTATGACTAATGGACGGTATAAATAAGTACTAACGGTCTACCTGATTAACATTAAAGCAAGACATGGGAGGCTTCCGTGAGGTCATCCTATCGTTTGCTTAAACCTATTATAACAGGTCCAATAAGATACTCCAGCTAGAGGAGGATCTGGTGTTTGCCTGAGTCCACTGACATAATCTCGGCTCGTCTGACTCTAAGTAAGTAGTAGGGTGGCTCCCGTAGGTAGGGTCGTCCTACTACACTTTTGAGGGAAAAGATTGAGCTCTGAGTCAAGTAGTAATAGGTGGCTTACGTGAAGACCGCCTGTTACTAACTTTGATTTGGAATTGACACTTGGATCTGGAGTGTTTTCTGTATGTTGGGTCAAGTGTTGAGACGGCTCAACATAGACCTCCTAACTACCTGCTTAACTAAGGGATACTCCCGGGTGAGTTATCCGATCACTTACACTAGATGACATGAATTATTTGATTGCATGAGGACTGCTTGGACCTTGAAGGGTGGTTGGGTGCTCCCGTGAGGCGACTCGACTACTCTTCTGACTAACGGAATGTTTGGAATTGATCAAGTAGTGGAAGATTCCCGGGTGAATCAGGCCACTACTTGCGCATGTCAGGACAAGGAGAAGAGAAAAGGAAAAAGGGAGTGCTCCATCGGGAGCGACCCCAAAGGTCCTTTAGAAAGAAACGTAAAAGAAAGCAGATACCGTAGGGAAAAGGATTGGACAAGAAAGAGTTTCGCGTAGCCTCGGTTCATTGATAGACTCCTAAGGGAGAAACCACTGAACGACATGAGTAAAACTCTGTTAGACTACCGCATAAAGCACCAAAGAGTGCACTTATCCGCAAGAGAGAGAAACTGCAAGGACTGAAGGAATGGGAAATATAAGTTTTCCTTTGACAACTTGAGACACATGCAAAGAAACTCCTTGAAATAAAAGGAGGAGGGGTGACAAACGACTCAGGGTAGATAGAAGCTAGGGGTTAGACTTTGGGATGTTGATCCCAAAGCTCGCAAACCAGAACTAAGGGTTTGACCCTTAGATATCATTTTGTGGGGATCAAGTGGGGATGTTGAATCTTTGTTGACCTGTTTGTGTGCAGGTCTTTGCTTGGGTCTACTACAATTGAAGGATAAATCCTACATAAATGACTTAATTTTCTGTTATCTCTCGATAACAGGTCGGTCGTTGCCGATTCAACTTTTCCTCCTTTGAATTGACACCTACATCTAAAGTCAAACCTTGTAGTCAGTAAAACTGACACATGTGGTCATTGCCTAAATGCTCCTGGTCACTCTTAAGGGTCCTTTGAATCAGTAAGAGGGGGTTGGGCTTGCATCTCAAGAAAGATAGAGCTGTCATGCATGGTTTGGGGAGTGAGGGACAATGTCAGTGGTTGATGGTTGACACCGTTAGTGCATGGCATGTGAACTGTCTTTGCATTATGTTGTGCAGGTCTGTTTTGTGCATGATTTGGGATGAACTGGATTTTACATCGTGAAGAGTTTGGACACTCAACACTCGTGAAAGTGGGAAGGGTTCCCAGCGGTAATACCTCGCTATTCATAATCAGTCTTATATAACTCCTATGATGTCTGATGATCAGTCATACGTTGAGTAGAGTAGAATAGCCTTTGGTAGTGACAAGGTTTTGTTTTTGATACTTTGAACATAGTGGTCAGAAGGAGAAAAGTTTCTTTGAAACAGAAGCGGGAATGGACAACCATCTCAAAGTTCGACCTGAATATCTAACAGGTCAGTCCTAGGCGTCTTACCGCGCGTACCCCATTTTCATGCTACAGCGATCGAGCAAACGCCCTCGGCCGACCTACCTCTAATCAGGCATGTAAAAGCCTTCGCATGTGGGTCGGTAGCTCAGCAGGGATACGCCTACCTGAGGGTGGTGACAGCCCCTCAGGTAGAGGTAAGTTGTACCTCGCGACGTCCCGACCTGTCGCAGGGCGTCGTGAGAGGTATAGCACGCGCGCACGGTTGGAGTGGTGACGAGTTGTTCTACGAAAATAAATCTTGCGTGACACGACCGTGAGGTTCAGCGCTCCCAGAGGGGTGAAGGACCGCCACGCGCGACAACGTTCATAAGGACGGGGTGGTGGTTTGAAATAGATAAAACCTTTTTGTTTGCCCAAACACACCGTTCCCAAGGATCACCCTTCCCCAAAATGAAGTCTAGGCGCCTCTGTGGTCACGCGGTATTCCTTGACGGTCGTAGCCCTACCCATGTGAAGCCAAAGGAGTCAGGATTGAGGGTCCTGTATACATCCACCAGCGCTTGGGATTCCATAAAGGATGATAACAGTAGAGCATCGTTTCTAATGGGGGTGGCGGTTGGGGAGTCTAGTCCCGGGTTTAGTATACAGTTTCGGTCTCCCATTATGAGTAAATTATCTGTGTCTGGGATAATTTTGGGTAGATCTGAGAAAAAATTGAGTCTAGTGAGGTAATCCACTTGGGCATACACAGACATGACGGCCCAGTCCTCCTCAGCAATCGCCAGTTTCATCCACGCCCACCTTCATTTCGTATCTGCACAGCTGTCTATTACCGCCACATCCAGATTTTTGTCTATCAAGATGGCTGCTCTACCTTTGGTACCATCTGCAGGTGACCAAATATGCGGACCATCCCACAAATTTTGAATGTCTGTCCAATTGTCTATATTAATTTTGATTTCTTGAAGACATATTATCTAAACATTTTGAAAGTGTAGTCATTCAAGCAACCTGCTGCGTTTAAACGTATCATTATGATCACCTAAACCTCGAATGTTCCAACTGCCCAGTCTGATCCTATTTGGTAGGACCATCCTTGGGGGACTGGTCGTTTTGGTCTTGGATATGACTGTGGGGCTTAGTTGTATCTTTAGTGTCGGAGGGGGGGTTTAATGTGGCAGGGACAACATTTTCTCCTACCATAAAGCTGACATTTTTCCTTGTCCTCCTCAACAGTAGAGTTTCAGCAAAGGATTCTGCCAAAACTGTGTTTAAGTTATCTGATTCGGCTAGCCAATCTGCTAATACCTTGGCAGTGAGTTTAGCCACTAGCTTTATTCATGTTAGCGTGTCTGAATGCGCAGCCGCCACGTAGTTCAGTTGCAACCAATATATTTTTAACTCATCCCATTTAGCTTTGTTGTCTGATATGTACGTTATATCCAGAAAGGCGATGAGAAGACGAACCTTGCCACCCTCAGGGGTGTCCACCAGGTAGCGTGCCATTTTCGGTTCTGGTAAAAGGCCCACGTCTCCAAGCGAATGCAAAACCTGATGTTTTGTTATACTGCATACCATCGTGGGTGTTGGATGACTCTAGAGAGGGATAGCAGGTATGCACAACGATTCATCGTTGCCCATCAGTAATAGGACTCTACTAGGTCTCAGGCCATCGTGGGAACAAACCAATGGGATAAAATAGTATGAGATCGGTCCCTTACCTTTATCCAGCCGCGACAACGTCCTCATGGGAGCCGCTAAGGCTAGCGATTTCCTAGTTGTTTTGGCAGCCAACGCTCTTCCCCTTTTCCTAGGTGAGTTTTTAACTACTTCCTCTGTTGCTACTGCATTTTCTTCTTCCAGAGATCTGGCCTGAAATTTCAACCCTTCAATGCGAGTCCTTTTACTGGAAGACAGAGTTACCGATGAACCAACAACAGGAAAACCAATAGGGGAAGGAGCATATGGGGTGGAAAAAGGGAAGAGGGCCCACAAAGTTTCATCCGCGGTTTGAGTTGGGGTGTCTTTCCTTTGGCCACTTTCGTGGCCCTCAGACCGTTCTGATATGGCTCCAACTGGGGAAAAAAAATGCGAGTTGTCATCATGTTCCTCATTTCCTTCCCCAACATATGTAGCCGCTGACTTTTGATAGTTTGTTTTCATCCAGGGAAGGGATCAGAACCGTCTTACCATCTAGTTGCAACGGTTTTACAATCGGGTTATTAGGATCTAGTTGCAACGGTTTTACAATCGGGTTATTAGGATCTTCTTGGTCATCTTCTTCGTCAGAAGGGGATGCGTTATATAACCCATTGTCATATAGCTTACAATAGTTTTTTTGTTTTTCCTTAGAAAGCAATTATGCTAAGGTTTCCACGACCCCCCCGGAGTTGCCGGATTCTTTCTCGGAGGCCGGTTGTCGTATCACCTGTGCATCTTCTCTTTGGATCTTTTCAAGAACGGGCGAAGGTAGAGAGGGGGGTCTTGGTGTAGAGGTGGCTGCCACGTCAGAGATAGGGGGAACAAAGGCAGGGGAGAAGGGGGTTTTGCTCTGGCCTTCATCTCTTTTCCCCTCGTGGTCTTCCTCTGGTACGAGAAGTGGACCCTGATTCTTAGGTCCGTGTTTCCCATCGCCAGTTTCTTCTGCTTCATTTCCCTCGCCCTGCAGTGGAGGGTTGTTCGAATTTTCCTCGTATTGGTTTCCTTTCCCTGCATCCTGCATTTCCTTCCTTCCTGATTCATCCTGATATGAGATCCCAGCCTCCGTTGTCGTTTTCACCTTTTGCCCCGTGGGGATCCATTCTTTTGATCCTTCATGTTTTTTATCCTTTCTTCGAGTACCCACTGTTGCCTTCGCTTTAGAGTTCGGCGTCTGTTTTTCCGTCGACTGTTTTTTTTTCTCTGGCAATTTGGGGGCCGACATCTGCAAAACTTCCTTGCATGTGGGTGATAACGGAAGGGGTTTCTCCTTGTTGAGTTCGTCATCTGTCTCTGCTTCTAACATAGCTTCATCACTAAGGGGGGGGGGATCATGTGCGTTGGAGGGGAGGGGGGGAGGGGGCTGGGGGGGGTTCGAATTCTCCGTTTCGTGCTTCCTCTATCCTTTCCTTTCTCCTTCTGTATATACTTCTCCTCTAGGGGTTTCTTCCCCGCCCTGTCGCCCTCCTTTCCCTTCGCCTTTCCCTTCCCCTTCCCCTGTTTTTTCTCCTTTACGCCCTTTGTGCTTGACGATCCTTCTCCATCCTTCTCTGCTCCTTTGGTTTGACTGACCGTGGGTTCCTTCGCTGGACAAGAATCATCGTCTTTTGAGTGGAAGTGTTGTCGATATACACCGCACCACAGAGTTTGTGCGTGTACCACTTCAATTTCCACGAATCCCCCCTGGTGCATATCGATGATTAAGCAGGGTTTATATCGGGCCCGTGCACCAAGTTCCAAGTCAAATCTCACATTCTGGAGTTCGGGTTGTGACGAATCGGCGTACGTTTCGTATTTCTTCAGGATTGTGCAGAAAGCCTTCGACACTGCTGACGTGAGAAAGGGCAGAGCAGCAACTAGTATTTGCTTGCATCTGATCCAAAAAAACCTGAATTTCATGGATTCACGCCAATCGAATAATTCCTTCTGACATCTACGGGCGGAATGAGATTGTGTAGGTTTTGTCTCCCAAAACGATCTTATCCTCCTCCTTTCTAAGCAACAAGGTGGCGACTTGTGGCGACGAGGCCACATAGGTAATCAGATTGAAGCCTTCGTTGTGGAAGACCCCTCATTTTGGTGGGGCATCGATGGCTCGAGTCTGGGCCCATGCGTCCTCATAATATACGGGTCAAATGAATTTTGATTTAACCGACAGAGATCTCGAGTCACCTCCGAAGACCATCGAGATCCCGTTCTCTCTGAGCCATTCCTCTTGTATGGCATAGACCTCCGGGTTAACGACCACTCGAACATAATCTTCTCCAATTTCTGTGCTGTCCGTCGTGAGATTATCCGGTAGGAGGCCTTCATTATAACAAGCCGACAAGATTCCTCTAATCCTCGTCTTCTCTTCGGGGTTCAGAGAAGTGCCATCGCGGTCAACGATAATGTCTCACATCGATGCCATGTAAGGTGGCCGAAACCAACGCAGACCAACCCTTTAGCTAGTAAAAATTGTGAAACTATAAATTCTCTCCTATAAGTAGTAGATCTATATGTAATAAGCCTCAATAAATAATTCGGGATAAGTCAGCCTTTTCCATTCATCCCAAGCAGGAGATGTGTATAGGGTTTATACCTTCCATCGATGACGACCAGTACTCCTTGACTTGGGCACCTGTGGCTGATCTTGAAGGCAGCTCATCTCCCCTTCGTGTAACCGTGCCATGTACCTGCCGGATGGGGCAGAAGCTCCAAGAGAGGAAACCTCTCGGCCCCATTCCTTTTTTTTTTTTTTTTTTTTCCCTTCATAGGATTTATGTTTTTGATTTTTTTTTTTTTCTTGTGCTGTGTGGAAATACCGCAGCTCGGCCTTGTTGGGCCGACTGGGCTGCCACTCGGACGACCCCCGCTTCCTCGGGCACGTTGCGGCCCATGTATGGGCCAAGTACTGGTGGTTTAATGTAATACCATCTGACTTGCCGGTGGAATAGGAACCGGACTGACGCTCCCCAGAATGGACAAGGGGCCAGGGTTGCAGACGGTCAGCACAACGGTCTAGTATTGGCCATTTCTATACCTGGACCCACTTCCCAACGCCTGATCCTAAGCTGGGTACCTAGTATTTCTCTTCTGGGTTGTTTGTTGAGGGATTCCCGGCCTCACCCTTTCCTTTGTGATAATAAAGGAGCATTGTCCTTTCAGCTGATTATGGGCTTCGCTCCACTACTCTCGATATGCACAAAAGACAAAAATCATGGAGGTGTATCTTTCCATGTTCTAGCTGAAGATTCAGAGCCTCGCTGCACTACTCTCGACATGCACAAAAGACAAAAATCATGGCCGTGTATGTTTCCATATTCTAGCGGAAGATTCACTCTCGTTTTGCACATTTCGAGAGTAGTGCAGCGAGGCCCTCACTCTCGTTTTGCTGGGACCTCGTCCTCGCCAAATGTGAGACCTGGCGGCTGTATTATTATGAATAACGTTTTTCTATGCGCGCCTTTACGGGTGTGGCGCCGGGCGGCTGGTTAGATTCTGCGTACGAGTGCGACGCACATATGAAGTTGAAAAAGGGAAAGACAACCATGTGGTTCATGCCGAACAGTGGAGCCGCATTGGTGCGATGTTCGTGCTGTGCTGAGTTGGCGTGAATTTGGACAGCTTGGAGGGGAGAATCACCCTTTCTTAGGAAGAGCTGGCCATCCTGTCGACGCGCAGCATCCGTCCGGCCATCACGGACCACTACCTGTGGTGCTGTCTGCGTTCCGAGCGAGCATGAACCTTTCCGTGGCTCGGTCAGGTCTGTGATGCCCTAGCACAAGCGTGCACCAGCCAGTTCCCTTCTCGTGTCTCGTCTCTCTGCCGTCTCGTGGCGCCGGACTACCGCGTTGCAAGCAAGTCCGCATCGGTAACTAATCTACGGCCATAAGTTGGTCGATGGAGCGAAGCCCCACACCGACTGTTTATCTCCTGCACCTCTCGTAACCCCACATTCTGGTCTTGAGAATATACGGTGTGTACGTTGTGCCAGTAGCGGGCGTTCGTGGAAGTGAACGCCTGGAAAGCTCCCTATCGTGAGCCCACCCGCTGGCAGAAGGTCAGCATTGGGCCCGGAGGCGAAGGCAGGTCGGATTCACGCTCAGCGGGCAGCCGGCCATAGCCAGCGACGAGTGGGCTCGCAGCGTGCGGGGGACGACGCCACAGTCGTAGGGGCGGGTGCTCTCGCCCGAGGCCGAGGGAGAGGAAAACCATGGCGACATTCGCTGAGGCTCCGCCCGGGAAGAAGGCGGTTGGGGAGAAAATCTTCAAGGTGAAAAACTGTCTACGCCAACCCGAGGTTTCACATCGCTCTTCCTTCCAGCCACGTAGTAGAATTTGGACTTGCCGATGATGTGAGGACGGAGGACCGAAGAACTGATGCTTGTCTTTCATATTTCATGGATCCCATTTGGAGGCGAGTTGCTGGATTCTTCCCTCGTCCAGCATCCGAATAACATATCGAACCCGAATCTCGCATTCACTCTATCATGTCGGGAGGAGTAAGGGCACAATGTTGCAAAGGACGTAGGTTGTGGCGATTTATTGGGAGTAATGTCTGGGACAGGGTGCTCTTTCTTTCATTGCCTTTCCTGCGTCTCTGTTTCCCTCTTTATTTTTGTCGCTTACTCCTTTGTCATGAAATACATTAAGTCGCCGCTTTTTCCCAGTGCTGTGGGATCAGGTCCCACCTCTCCTCGTGAATGACCTTCCCCATCAGTGTTTACATCTTTTGCCTCTTTGTACGCTGGTCTGCCTCTCGGTCTGTGTATCTTTGCCTCTCGTGGTCGTCTACCGCCATATGCTGCAGCGCGCCCCGTTCGTCTGGGTTGAAGTTGTGAGGGTTCATCACCCTCCTGTCACGCACGGCTTTCTTCTTTGTGTGCGGTGCTTGCTTTTCTTTCCGTAACATGACGAGTTGCCTCTGTTGTTCCTCCCCGGCCCCCCTCTTTTCTAAAGAAATTTGCTCCCTCTTTTGACCGTCCTTGTTTTCTTCGAAATTACTTCTGTGTTTGTTTTCTAAAAGAACCGTGGGGGCTGTCTATGGGCTCCTCTACGCCGAATACTTGCTGAACCGTTCCAGTGCTCGGCCGGTCGTACGGTGTTCATGTAGACATCTTTTTATTTTTCCTTTATTTTTCTCTGTCATCTGTTTTATTTTTGATGATGAGAGTTCTTTCCCAGCATCGTTTATTGCCATGGACGCGAAGTAAATTGATTAATTTCACTTGGGGCACGCAAATCTTCTCTCGCCCTAAACAACGAACAGACCTGGTAGCATTAACAGGCTCAGTGTCGCACCCGATCGGAATTAGATTTCCATTTGTGCCAGTCTCACTCACGAGTTTCGGTCGCCCATCGTTGTCATGTCGGATGTGCGCTGTCCTTTGGGACATCCGTCAAAATTGGAACGATACAGAGAGAGAAGACTAGCATGGCCCCTGCGCAGTTAAGGATGACACGAATAAATCGAGCAATGACGGCTATGAGCGATTCATTTTTAGTCGGCGCGCGCTTCTGCAATAGGAACACTGAAAGCGAAGTAGGTTAATCGCGGGCTGATTTCCATAATGGAAAGTGCACTTCAAAGAGCGCCTGCGCAGTGCTAGGAAGAACGAAGATGTATTGCGTGGATAGAAAACGGGTAGTCTTCGTTGTCGGTATTTTGAAACGACCCTCCTTTTACCACGTTTTATAGCTTGCGGCGGCGTATATACAGATCCAGGCAACACATGGCTCGTGTCCCCGCTATTTGGGCGTGGGTGCAAAGGATGTAAGGTGACCGAAAAGAAAGAGATGTACGTAATGTCGGTAACGAGGAGAGTGCAAATGGGAATGCAGTGTGGGGAGAGAGAGAGAGAGAGAGAGAGAGAGAGAGAGGATGACTGAATGGCCGAATTCCCTTTTTATTTGCTCGATTTGGAGCACCACAGATGAGTTATGGTTCCCATCCTGCTGCTGCTGCCGCATCTCCTCATCCTTCTCTACTTTCCTATTCGTCGTCCACTCTTCATCTCTCCCTTTTTCTTCTCATGTTCTCCCCTGTCCCGTTTTCCTCGTCCCCCCGTCTTCCCTTCGCCCCCTCTGATCTTCCTCCTTCACCTCCCTTCTCCCGTACCGCCTCACCACCTGCAACTTGCAGGTATCTGGGCGAATACTTGCTGGTGAGATTGTGGCACCGGCAGAATTGGATAGTGGCGGTGAGTTGGTGACGTACCAGTACGTGCCAATATTGGTAGGCGGCCACAACGGCCCCTCGTGTAGTAGAGGTTGCTGATGGCCGTCATATCGAAGTGGATTGCGGTTGTAGTCGCTCCATTCGATTGCGATTTTCTTCTCTCGTGTGCATGAAGGCCGTTTTACTCGTTCTTCAAAGAAAGCTGTTCCCGTATTGCTTGTGGCTGGTGGGATGGAGGGAGGCCCTAGTGGATGATTGTGATCCTGATCAGCACGTCAGGTGTTCGAGTTCCACGTGGTAGGAAAGGAAGGGACCGTAATGACGCCACGACACCACTCACACGTATCTAGGATCTCCGTGTGTACCCTCCTTTCCACTTTGGTTTTCGTCTAATGTTCTCGCCGTCAAGAACACCACCTTGTCCAGAGGGTTACCACTTCGAGGGCGAATTCTCCACGATAGGTAAGTCGTCTCCTTCGATCGTACATGTACTCGCTGCTGACTGCCCTTGCCTCAATAGGAAAGGAATAGGCTGCATCCGTGTTATCTATCTGGACAGAGGTAGAGGAATGGGGTTCGGTCAGGGCTAATTATTCGTGTTGCGAATCGGAGGTGGACCGATGACTACGCTCCCAGGAATGCGTAGGTGTAGAAAATGCCGGCGGAATGGGTTTACTCTCCCAGTATAATGCCAATGACTGCTCAGTTAGTCTCATCCGACCGAGCGCCGACGGATTCGTACTGCTCAAGTATGCGATGTGCTCTTTTCAGTCCGTCCTTGTGTGTGTGTGTGTGTGTGTGTGTGTGTGTGTGTGTGTGTGTGTGTGTGTGCAGCCTCCGGATGAGTTGGGGGGCAATAACTCATCGATATATATTCGTTGGCAATATACTGTGCTTGTCGGTGTGTATACCCGTGTGCACTGAGGTTGTAAGCGATTGATGATTTGTGACGTGAATTAATCGCCCTCCTGGGGTTAAGTTGCGCTAAACATCTTGTCGTTTATTGCTATAACTTGTGTTAGCGTTCATTTCTTCTTGTCCCCTTGTCTCCGGCGCTTCTTGTCGCCGACTCTACTCCCCTCGCCGAAGGATGAAAACAGCTGCCTTCTCCTCTCCCCTCCTCCCGAGAGAACGGTCCAACCGTCTATGCTCTCCCTTCTGAGCTTCTGGATCCTTCCGAGGTCCTGTGCGTGCCTCTTTGTCGCCTCGCGGCGCTCTTCCCGTAGGGGGAACAACTGATCATGTGATGCCGGGCCTTGGTTGTTCACGTCTGCCTCCTCGCCCCTCTCCCTTCATCTGTGTGGGGACGAAACACTGCCTCCTCCGTTCCCCTGCATAGCGTGGGGAAAACAGGTAGGTAGATTCCACCCTCCGGGAAACCTTTCGGGTTCTTTAAACCCGAACTTGCCACGCCAAAAAAGAGTCGGGTGCGTCCGTCCCGTGCCGGGTCCGCTCGGTATCGAACTCAGGGCAGTTCTCGCCGAGGCCCCTGCCCCAGTACCACGTAGGGGTGGTTTAGACTGGGAACAGGGGGTGCGATGTCGGATGAATTGCAGGAAAAAAGAAATCAGTCTCGGAATTTGCGGTGTTACCAACTGGCCTCGCTCAGTTGCTGGCCTAACTCGGTACATCAATGATCTGAGATTTTATAAAACAAAAAAACTGCAGTGTTGAAATGGGAATGGTTATGTCTTTGGCAAAAGACTGTAACTGCTTAAGTATACATTATTCCGCGAGTGGTGAGTTAACCGAGCCAAAAATAAAAGAAAGGAAACAAAATGGAATGGTCACCCAACTGTCATAACGCCGCCCACCTGCCACCCGGATTTTGTTTTTTTTTCCTCCACATATTTTTTTCTAGAGAGAGAGAGGTTTGCATTGTGAGGGGATGCAGACTGCTCCTGCCGCCCCCAGAGACCCCCTCTGTCTCTCTCAAGTGGGGGAGAAGAAGGAAAACGAGAAAGAAAAAAGAACAGAGGGGGGGTGTTTGTGCAACATGACAATGTGGAGCAGTGAGATGCGCACCTTTCCAGACCCCTGCCTCTCTCTCTCTCTCTAGGGAAACTTAAGCTATAATAACAGATTATCCCAGGGGCCGTATCACAGATACACCACCTCTAGCCACATGCTCACAGACGCACATACTCAGGGACAGTATCACACCCATACACACCCATACACACCCATACACACCCATACACATACACCCATACATTTGTACACACGCACATACCGACATACACACGCACATACGCACGTACATAGGCACATGCACACATATGCTTATCCACACGTACACTATCATACAAACGTTCAGAGTGCGAATGCACTGTGTGCGGCGTGTGGTGCCTGCAAAACCGGTGCCATATGTGCTGATTCGTGCGCGTCTGCTGGTGTGCATGTCCGAGCGCACACGGACTCCTTTGATCCTGTCTGACGGACGAAAAGAAGATGATGAAGAAAGGATGTGTAATTTATATGTAGAAACTCAGCAATCACATTTCTTTTCTTTGGCCATTTTTTGACATTGGTGGTTTGAACGCTGTAGCTGCGTTGGGAGGCTTGATGAACGATTTATGTAGCCGTGTATCTCTATGAGACAATTCCGTTGATCATGTAGCATGCATAGAAGAGGTTCTCAACCAGTGTGTGTGTGGTCTGTGTTGTTGTGATGCCTGCGGCTGGTTGTGTACAGACGAAGTGCGCGCAGTGCCATGTGGCAGAGAAAGGCGGTGGTCACAAGCAAGGTGGGTTGCTGGTGGGGGGGGGGCTTTTCTCTTCGTTTCCACTGGAGAGGGTACTTGCGTGCGTTTTTTTTGCAGCTTTTTCTCATTTCGCTTTGTTCTGTTTCTCAGCGTGCCGAACCAAAACAATACCCGAAGTAAAGTTTTCCACTGTTCATCACCATCTTCCCCCGAAGAAAACGTACGGTCCTTATCCCTGTATCGGGCCTGAAAGTTGAGAGCGAAATTCAGCTACAATGACCCTACATTCCATTCGGGGGAAGACGGTAGATATGGTATGCAGGTGCTCCATATTTTGCAGTTCGCCACGAAATGATCTTCACCTCCAAACAACTCAAGGACAGGATTGAGTTGCTGACACCAGTTTCAATTTCTGAGAAACCCTGCGTCGTGGGCCTGCGAGCGGCATGATTATGATGAGGTGTTTTATGGTGTAGGCTGCTTTTAGGGCCTCTTCCTGGGACTGAGCTTCCGAACGTGGTTGTGAGGGCGCGGCCGGCTTTGGCTTTGCTTGCAGCCTGCGTTCTTGTCGTACGGCAGTCCTGTTGATCTGCTTTAAGATGATGAAGTTGGGCCAAGTCAAAGTAGTTTTCCTGGAAAATGCCGATGAGCAGTGGGGACTGAGCAGGATGTGGAGCTGGGTTTCTTCTTTCTCATGAACTTGGGACCATCTTTATCGTGCTGTTCTCTGCACCACTCTTCTCCAGACGCTGCCACGGCTGCGACACGGCCATACTGTCCTACAACGAGGATAGGACGGGATGGCGGCTTGTCAGCTTGAAGTTTCCAAGAATGCTGAGGAGTTGAACTCCGATACTGGTGGCATTTGTTTGCCTTTGCACCTGCTTGCCATTAACCAACGGCATTCACGCTGCCATGTTTTCGTGGATGCAATCGTTATTCTGAGAAAGCAAGTCCGGGGCACAATCGCCACTCAGACAGATGGTCTGGGCAGACCTGCCCAGGCCTCTCTTCCAGTGTACACGACGGTAAAAATAACTGACTCTCTCACACTTAGAAACCTTTCCCCGTTTCCCCTGACGTCTCTTCAATTCTTTTCATTCCTGTCGTGCATGTCCGTAATGTGGCGCATGCATAGAGCAGACCAAGGGCCGAGGGAGCACAAGCTTCGTTTGTGGGTCTGGGTTTTGGTGGTTGTGTTCCACTCGCTGGTGTACGGTGCTTGCTGGGTTCTGGTTGATGGAAGGCCCGGCTTCATTTACCGACCTGAGGTTGCAGCACAGTAGGCAAAGCTAATATTCCTATCGGACAAAGGCCAGCGACATGCTGGGTTCTGGTAGCCAGTCTATGGACCCCTGCTACTTGGTAGACTCCGTGCTATCGCAAGTATGTTTTGTGTTTGAGGAAACTGTGGCTGTGTCACACTTTAAGTTTGAAATAGGCAAGGAAAGACAAAGTGGCGCTCTTGTCATGTCGTGAGTTCGGAAATGTGCAAGTTTTGCGGCGGTTTGAAATGGTGCCAGCCATCAGCCGCTGTGGTGGATGCAGTTTTAGGATTGCCAGTTTTGCAATTTTTCGGGAACTGCTAAATTAAAAGTTGTTCATTCTGAACATGGGGCTAAACTTGAAAGCATTTGCCCCTTCGTGTTTTCTTTTTCTGTTTTTCGACAAACTTTCGTGGTGATGATGGAGTCCAGCATAGAGGGGCCTCGGCAGGACCTGAGCCAAACGAGTGTTCGTCAGCGCCAATCTCGAAATCACTGCCATGGTGATTGGCAATCACGAGGGGGTTAGGCTTTTACTATTTTATAGAATTTTAAAGACCTGAACTCAATGAATATATGAGTAGCCCAGACTTCAAACCAACATCTCATGTCACAGTGAGGCACACTTCAGCACACGAGAGATGGAAACCCAAAATACCTGGTATGATAATTGAAACTGCCTGGGAATCATCATGTTATATGACAAGTTTGTTTACACAGAGCTGGGAAGCTATGACTGCCAGCGAGCAACAACCAATGATGAACTCTCTCTCTCTCTCTCCCTCTCTCTCTCTCTCTGTGTGACTGTCCTCTCTCTTCCCACCCTAGGCTAAGCGACGGCACCCAGTGCCTGTTTATCGCGGCTGCGATCACCCTCATTTGCTGCTTCGCTGGTCACTTCAAGCCTTCAAGGGCTGTGCACCAGTGTTTCCGTATCAGACAGTGGAATTGTGTGTTGACGACAACAGGTACTGCCGTGACGATCAGCTTCCCATACCTGGTAGCCTGCTGGGTTGGGTTTGTTGGTTTGACGCATTCCTGCATATTGACCGACTTTCCTGGGACCCTGGGCTGGTGACTTGCTTGACACTGGACTGGACTCGCCTTGGCCCGCTAGCCCATGGAACCCACCGGACAGGACTGGAATCGGGCCGGGCTTGGCCTCCCAGCGTACTGAATCAATGGATCCCTCCCTCTACACCTACTTGCAGTTGGAACTGGGACGGTTTGTACACTGGGACTACAGGACAGGGACTGGATCCTGAAATCAGAGAAACCCTTTTCAGTATGCTGTGAGTTAAGTTTAGAAATACATACCTGCACTTCTAGAAATCGCTAATGTGAGCAGCCGGGCATCCTGGCCGTACGCGGTCCTACCGGCTTGCTCGACGGTTTGGATTGTTGCTTGCGCGATGTTTCAGGCTGTCCGCCCTGTTGGACCGCCTGGATCGTCGCACAATCTTAAAGTCGTTCATGCGGCGATCCGAACGTCGGGCCAGCCCAGATTGACGCCCGATCTTAATACTTCAAAATTGCGTGATGATCCAGGCTGTCCGCCCTGTCGGATCGCCTGGATCGTCGGACCGGCCGGCGGCCCGGATCAAAGCGCCCGTGGGAAGAGGGTCTGTGCGGGCCTGTAAGTCGTGGTAAAGACCACCAGGCCTTGCGCCCAGTGGTTGAGACGGGCCCCTTGCTGTCACGGAGTTCAACGCCCTTTGAGTTTAGGGCCTGGCCGTTCTCAGTGAGCGACCTGATGACTAACCCCTCCAGGGGAAGAAGCGGACAAACAATGCCTCTACGCCGACAGACTCACAGCGACGTGGTGTATGACGTTGTAAAATTCGAGCACTCACACGGACGTGCTGTATAGCGAACAAGGCAACACGCAGTCAGGTGGATGCCTGCCCACCTGAGCAAGCACACGCACAAACACATGCACATGCATGCACGCACTCAACTGCATCCTCTGCAGACTGTCGACGTTCAACCTCCTGATGAGTCGTTGAAAGTCCGACGAAAAAGTCTGGCACAGTCGCCTGTTTTTGGTGGAGTTGTGTTTAGCGAACATGACAACACGTGCATACGTACACGCACACGCATGCCCGCAGACGCGCACACAAAGACAACAATAAGCGTGGGTAAACAAAATACGAGTCAACCGTAAGAGTGGCTAAACACAATACGAGTCAACAATAAAAGTGGGTAAACACAATACGAGAGAGTGTGTGTGTGTGTGTGTGTGTGCTGTCTCTTATACACATCTAGATGTGTATAAGAGACAGGGCTTGAACAGTGGCTCATTACTGCATTGTGGTG
>BFEA01000216.1:1385788-1397390 GCA_003427395.1 Chara braunii
GCTCACCAGCGGTGGGTGTAGCCCCGGGGGGGGGGGCGAGGTGGGGCCAAAACTGCATTTTTGGAGTTCGGCCCAGGGGGTGCAGGCTGCCGCTGCGCACCCCCCTGTATTTTATTTGTTTATTTATTTATTTATTTT
The DNA here is from genome assembly GCA_003427395.1 of Chara braunii. NCBI lineage: Eukaryota > Viridiplantae > Streptophyta > Charophyceae > Charales > Characeae > Chara > Chara braunii. Next base: position 1,385,927 of record BFEA01000216.1, read on the forward strand.
GGAGGGGGGGGTGTCCGGAGCCGGGGTCAAGGGTGCCCACCCCCGGACCCCCGCACCGCCGGGGCCGGGGCTCGACAACCCTGCTCGCACGGGAATCAAGAGCAGTGGTTTGTGACAATGGCCCCGTGTCCTGACCCAGCTCGACTACATGTCTAAGCTTCCTTCTTTTCATACTTAGTCTAAAGGTGTATTTTCTTCTGGGTCCGGGGGGGCAGGGTTAGGGGGGGGGGTTACGGCTGCAAGGCCAGAGGGGATTGTATTTTACCCTCCTCTCCATCTTCCTTGTTCAGGTTTTGTTCCATTTCCACCCTCCCCCCACTGTCGGTGGCTGGATGGGGTAGCTAAAAGCGTGAAAACACGATGGTAGCTAGTCTGTGCCATGCTTCCGTCCACCCCACCCCCCGCTGCAGTCCCTGTTCAAGCACGCGTTTAAGTGAAGTGCTGGTATCCAGCATAGGGAACAAATCTAAGTATGTTTTATCCCAAAATTCATCTGTGTTGGGGCCATATTTTGCTTTCAGGTCATTCATGAGCCAGTCACCGATGGCGACCAGCTTTTGTTCCACAGGCATGTGCTGAGGCGGGGCCCCTTCTTCCCCTGCTTCTTCCGCCCCGCCAGAGGCCAGCCCTTTGGGTGACGCAGTGGCGCTGTCCGGGAGGGGGTCTACGTCCATCGGCTCGGAATCAAATGGTGAGTGGCCGGGGGGGGGTTCTGCTGGTGTTGTGTTCTTTGTCGCAGCCTCCTCACTTGACTATCCTAAGGTGGATGCATTATCCACGTTTCTGTAATCTAGAGTACTGTCTTCCCATTCTTGTACGTTTAGAGGGACGTAGTGCTTGGCGTCCGGGCCCAGAACACCCTTGGGATTTCTTCCAGAACCTTCTTCCTTTTGCTCCATACAGGGCTCTGTCTGTTTCTTCGGGATCCAGATTTCCTTCCCTCCCTTCCTCTCCACCTTTGTCCAACCCTGATTTTCCTGGTTCTCTAGTGGTGAGGTTGCCTGCGTTCCCAGCACCTTCTCTTCCATGGGTGTTGGGGGGTTCCACGTGCTTGGAGGGCGTGTCTCCCATTCTAGTTCTCCCGGTTTTTTCCACATCCACCCCCTCGGGGCGCCCTCTTTCGTTCGGTCCTCCACGTATACCCATCCCTCATGGCCCGGGTCCACAACACGCCAGTGAGTTACCTTGTTCGGATCCCTTAAGAGTCGCCCGGATGTTCGGGTCCTCTTCAGTGGGTGCAGCGAGCAAGTGAATTCCGTGCAGAGGTGTCCGTACGCTCTGCATTTGGGACACCACGGCCGTATCTTGTGCGCAGTATGGATCATATATTCTTTTCCCCCCACATCGTCGAGGGAGAAAGGCTGGCACGGGGGGAACTCGAGGGCCAACATTAGGTAATCATCCCTCTTTGCAACGAAAGAGGGGAGGGGATCGATAAAAGCCACAATGTCACACATCAATCCGAAGTCATAGACAAAGGCTGCTTGAATTTCAACCGGGATATGGCGGAACTCCGCCCAGTAGTGGTCCTGCATCAATTGTGCTCTGCTTTCCTCCGGACCCAGTCGTCGATGTGGCACCCACGGGTGGATCCGTACCTCCGACCGCTCACATCGCTGGCGCTGCCAACTATCAATCACAACCTTGTCAACTTCATGCATACATAGGACCGTACACATGGTGTTTGAGACTGGCTGTATTAGAAATTGGTCTCTAGCCAGATCGGCGCTTCCTTTCAGGATTTCTAATCTGCGGCCGATCCATTTGACTTTCTCATTGACCGATTTAAACGCTGCGTCATCGTGGAACACCCAGTTATTCGCGTGTTTTGTGTAGATCTCGTTTCTGCTGGCAACCCCATTATTGGGGTATGCTTTCACCATCACCTTCTTCCCCCGTTGCGTCACCACCTTTATTTCTGATGGGAGCAGGAATTTTGACATAAAGAACGCCCGTGCTGGCGGCAACCCATCCAGTGGAATGTCTAATTTCCCAGTACGCAGGCCCCCTTGCCCCCTGTGTATTGTTAACGTTCGACCCTTGGATGGGTTCTTGAGTCTGTCAGCCCAGGAGAGGCGTTTTGGGCGGTTACCCAAGTCCTGCATAAGGGGGGGCTGTGCTCCCCTGTGGTCCACTTTCGGACGCAATTCCATTTCTTTCTCTTCTTCTGTCAACACCCCCATATCTTCCTCCCGTTGTTGCAATTCTTTACCTTCTCCTGGTCGTGACAGGGCGACGTGGGTGGAGTTAGGTACCCGTGAGGGTGGACCCTGTTCGGCCCATCTCCCATATCGGAGCTGCTGGTCAGCCATCTGTCTCATTGCGCCGTTGTAAAAGAGCATTGAGTTTAGCCACTTGTGCGCTCATTGCGTTCTAATTAACATTCTCATGGTGGTTGTGCTTAAGGGAGAATCTCTTTTTTTTGTTGGTTGCTTCAACTTGCTTGGTACAATAGTATTGAGTGATTTTTTATTTTTTGTTTTTGGCTTTGAAAGTTGATTGCTCTTAGTTTGATTCTCATCTTATTTTTAGTTGGGTTAACGAAATTTATCACGGGGCTGGCTGGGATAGGATGGGGTATCATGTTGCCCCCCTTCTTCCCCCTCTACAACGGGTCTCAGTCGTCCCGGGGTGTGACCATCACCTCCTTCGCTGCATCCCCCAAGCCCGATACTCCCCTTGGTCCCATCCAAACCCTGATTGGCAGATTCCTTATCACTGTGCTGTCCCCACACAAGTAGGAGGGGGGAGGTGGCGAACTTACCTCAAAGCCAATGGTGCAGGGAGAGGGACGACATACCCACTTGGATTGTCCTTCGGCGACCCCTTTCCACCTCTTGAGTTCTGGAGGTCGGTGTCGACGCCCGAAAAGCACATGTGTCTGTTTCCTCCAACTTTTCGGGCTCTTGTCTTTGATCTCAGCATCGTCGCCAGTGATCTTCCACATGATATACCTCCTCCCCGCCTATCTTGCTGCTCCCTCCGTCTCTACACACTTCCTGTATGATTTACCTCCTCCCCATCTGTCTTGCTGCTCCCTCCATCTTCGCGCACTTCTTGTATGACCTCGACTCCACCTTCCTGAATCACCCCCACCTTAACTTCGCTTTGTCAACGCCGCGTCCTTGCTCCCTCAGTCCACTTCCTTGTCCGTACATTCCCGTGTCCGAATAGACATGTTCCTTCCCCTCGAATCAAGCTCCTCTTTCTTTCCTTGTCTTGGTCGCCCCGGTGAAATACCTCCTCCTTGTCTCCCTCCGTCTCCACACACTTCCTGGATGTCCTCGAAACCACTTTCCTTAAACGCCCCCTCCCACCCCCGTCTTTTTGTACAGACGCCCTCCCTTCCCCTCAGAGCAAGCTCCTCTTTCTTTTCTTGCCTTGCGTCGTTGTCCACTCACCTTCCTCGACTCCTTGTCGATGGGGTCTGTTTTCTTTTATCGCCAATGTTCCACCCCGCCCGTTGTCGCGTGCTCCGTTGAAACCCGCGCCTGCTAATGCCCCTACCTTCCTTCCGTAAAGCACTACGCTGAAACCCTCTTTCTTTCTCGGTCTCCCCCGAATCGTCGTCATTGGTTATGTCCCGTTTGATCCTGTCGCCAATGCTTCTCTCAGACTTGTCTTCACATTCCGTTCGCTTGCGAATCTCTATGGCACTCGCGCTTTGCTTGCTCTCTTCTCGAGCTCAGCATGGTCGATTTGCCTTGTCCGGCCTCCACTTCCTCGCGCCTAGCAGGCGTCCCTCATGCCCCGACGAGCTTGGCTGCCTGTTATAAGCAAGCCTTGACCGGCTATGGCGAGGCCCGATATCGCCCCGCCTGTGTCCCCGTGCTGGCTCCGCTATGCGAGTCACTGAGTTGGGTCAATCCCCGCAGTTGTTCCCGAGGCAGTTTCGGTGCTACCGACTCGTTGACAAACCTGGTAGGTTTCTACGTACCGTTTAGCATCCTGCATCATAGAGGGCCACCAAAATCTCAGAACTAAGTTAGCTGAAGTTTTCTTATAACCAAAAGACCAGTTGCATCATGACATTCTCCTAAGAATAAACTACACAAAAACTCTCTATTCGGAACACACAGTCTTTTATTCCCTGCCTCCGCAAGAAACAGTAAGCCATCTACCATCGTAAATTCATCGGAGGTTACCTTATCCTTCGCTTGAAATCTACGAATGATCTCAGCCATGATTGGATCTTGCTAATAGGCTTCCACCAAGGATCGAGTTACATCGTCAGATATACCAAACTCAGTCACTAGTACGCTTAGATAATCTGCTCTTCACGATAGTGCATCATCCACTTTGTTGTACTCTCCCCTGATTGGATCAAGTTGATAGTCATACATGTCTATCACTTGAATCCACCGTTTAAGTGCGTCAAAGAGTACAAGTTGTGTCTTGATCCAGCGCAAGGTCTCATGGTCAGATCTCAAGTAGAAGAATCTTCCTAGGAGGTAGTGTCTTCAATGGACCAGCGCTCTGTAGAGGGATAAGAACTCACGCTCAGACGTGGACTTTGCTCGCTTTTGAGACGACATTTTCTTACTCGTATACTCGATGGGTCTCAACTTTGGTCCCTCCTTTTGCGCAAGGACAACGCCTATACCATATTAGATGGTGTTTGTAGTCACGACAAATGGTTTATCAGGATCTAAAATTTTGAGGACTTCGTAGTCTGTCAGAGCATACTTCAATTTCTTGAAGCTTGCTTCACACTCTTCAGTCCACTCCCAAGGGGTGTCAAGTCGAGTTAGATCTGTTAATGGGGAGACTATAGTACTGTAGTTTTTAACAAACGGACGATAGTAGCCCGTCATCCCCAAAGATCGGACCTCGGTAACATCCTGAGGTCTGGGCCAGTCCCGTATGCTGGCCACTTTGGCATCGTCCGGCCTCAACCCATCCGCGGAGATTTCAAGACCCAAGTACAAGATCTTGGTGCGACCGAACTCGCATTTCTCTAAGCTCACCTTGTACTGGTGCTGTTTTAGGATACCTAGCACTATTTTCAAGTGCTCGGCATGCTCCTCTACAATCTTACTAAAGATAAGGATATCGTTGATGTACACGACGATAAACTTGTCTAAGTACTCATGAAATATCCTATTCATGGCGTGCTGGAATGTCCCAGGGGCATTGCATAGGCCAAAGGGCAGCACCACAAACTCGTACAGACCGTTGTCGGAACTGGTGGGTCCCGAATAACTTCCCATCGCTCGAGAGACTGAATATGGATGAACTGTGCACAACAGAGAAATCTGGAGTGAGGCGGCAGGAGAGAGAAAAGACAAAGGATTAGGCCACAGGAGAGAGTGATGTCCTGGGGTGAAAACCACAGGAGGAGAAAACCAGCAACGGCACGAGAATAAGCGCAAGAGCAGGGGCATATAAGACGTAGCATGAGGCCGGGAGGGTCGTTGGAATGCAATAAAGACCAAGGCCAAAATGCCCTTGAACCAGCAAATGCAGCACGGCAACGATAAAAGAATGAGGAAGTCGAGAAATGGATGACCCGGGGGCGTGGGAAGCTAGAGAACGAAAGGCCAACGTGGGGACCACTTACGGAGCCTCGGAGCGGAGGCCCACGACCAAAGAAATCGGCGCGCACAAGGCGCAAGAAAAGACAAGGGAGAGGGGTCACCATGGGGCGGCAAAACGCCCAAGGGACGTGGGACACCTCGGGGAAAGGCACCCGGGGCCACGTGGGACTAACTAAAAATAATGGCATCCGGCGCGAAATGTGTCGGGAACCACCCGCGGGACTAAGTGTCGGGGACCGCCGGCGGGACTAAGTGTCGAGGACCACCGGCGGGACTAAGTGTCGAGGACCACCCGCAGGACTAAGTGCCGGGGACCGCCGGCGGGACTAAGTGTCGGGGACCACCGACGAGATAAGTGGCGGGGACATGTGAAAGTCCCAAGAAGAAACGGCGGCACCTCATGAGGGAAAATAATAAAGGCAAGGTGCACCGTCAAGATCGAGATCTTGACGGCCACGAATATTAGCACCACTAGTGCAAGCACTAGCGGTAGCAAATAGGAAGGCCGAAAAGAAAAAAAAAAAAGGTAAGGAAACTTGAGGTGGGAGGCATGGGAGCAATCCGAAAAATCTCGGATCAGCCTCCCACAAGAAAAAAGAGTCAAAAGAGACCCCATGTGAAAAATAGCCCTCCGGGAGAAAATCGGAGTAGGAGGGGCCACTATGAGAGGAAAATAGGAGTGAAGAGAAGCTCCCATGGATATGAGAAGGCCATTATTGCAGTTCGAGATATAACGGACTGCACCTTGGGCATAGGAAGGGCCAAAACTATTACAAAGGGGCTAGAAAATAGCCTTAACGGCCACTTCACACTTGGCATGCTAGAAAAAAGAGGGAAAATAAAAGAAAATGTGACAGAATAAGACAAAAAGAGTGAGAGAGAGTGAGTGAGTTGGCCGTCAGTAGGGACTGCCACAAGTAGGGTCTGACAGGTCCCTACTGTCCAAAAAAGGAGGAAAAAGAAAAGAAAAAAAAAAGAGCAAAGAAAAGAAAAAGAGAAAAAGACCTTAACGGTAAAAAACGGCCACTTGGGGAGATTCATCCGTGACCAGATTCATTATGGAATATGGCGGTTACAAAGGACTTTGATTTTCTTTGATTTTTGCAAAGGAAATCGAAGAAAATTAAGACCCCATGCAACCGGAATAAAACGGATTACATGCATGAGGAGAAACACATGTTTTAGGTGCATTCGGAGCCAAAATCAAGTCCGGATGCACTTGGAAATTGACCGTTTCTTTTTCTTTTGAGTAGGGGCTAGTTGTGGGGCATTGGGGTTAGGAAATTGACCCCTATTGCAGTCCGAGTTGCAACGGACTGCATAGGGGAGAGAAAACACATTTTCTACGTGCATCCGGAGCCAATATTGAGCCCGGATGCGCTTAGAAATTTAACGCTTCATTCTCTTTTAGTATGGGGCAAGTTGCAGGGTTGTGGGAGTAGAAAGATGGCCATGACTGCAGTCCGAGAAATAACGGACTGCATGGGGGTGCCTAGGCTAAGGGAAAATGAGCCACGGCAAGTCCGGAAGGCTAGAAAAGAGCGATTTCGGCATGAGGCAAGTGAAGACAGTAAACGGCAACCGTGAGATGAGATCTCACGGCTTGGAAAATTCAGCACACATGTAGAGATGATGGGACCACTAAGGGCAAGGGCGCCCCAAAAATAAAAATGGGACATCATCCGAAATGTTGTCGGGGACCAAGTGGATCCAAATAATAAAAGACGGAAAACGGGACGCGCGTCAGTCGGACCGCCGGCGGGACAAGAAAATGAAACTAGTATGGAGGAAAGTTGCGGGAATTTGGGATGTCCCAAGGGAACCATGAGCAAGCACAAGGAATAATTGTGCAAACAAGCGGCACCGTCGAGATCAAGGATCTAGACGGTGGAAAATATTAGAGTCACTAATGCAAGTACTAGTGGGGGCAAGTGGGAGAGTCATGGGAGAAAAGAAAGCAAAATAATGGTGTTGGGAGGGCTGCCCAGCAGTCCGAGATATCTCGGACTAGCTAGGCATGAGAAAAGAGAGCCTCAAGAGACTCAACATGAGAAAAAGGTTGTCCTTAGAAAATCGTAGCAAATGGGGTTCAAAATTGGACAAATGGAGGCAAAACGAAACCCTCTAGAAGCATTGGGGTGACATTGTTGGAATCCGAGATATAACGGCCAAGTAACAACCATGAACCTGGCCTTGAATGAGGCCTTAGGGCCTAGAAAGAGGGTGCACAGCAGTTTGACAATTGTCACAATTTAAGTAAAAGAAAAAAGAAAAAAAAATGAGAGAGAAATGAGGGAGAATGAGACAAAAAGGAAGAAAAGAGTGGAGGAGGGTGTGCCGGCCTATTGGGACCTGCACAGTAGGGACTGGCAGGTCCCAACTGTGACCTCATCCCTCCTAGAATGAGGGAGGGCAATCCGGATTGCAGAGATATGACCCTTGGGGCCATATCTCAATGAAATCTGAATTAAAAAGCAGAAAATGAGAGAAAATGCAAAAAGGAAATGGTCGGTTTTCTTTTGGACCATGGATCTGAGATGAGATCTCATGGTGGAGAGGAACTAGCCGTCTTTTGTGGGCCAGCTCAAAACAGCTAGCTCCGGAATGAGGTGGCAACCCAAAATGGAAAGAAACAAAAGAGGGAAAAGGACGAAACTGTGTTTTTGGCCCAAAAAGAGAGCCAGATGCATCAAAAATTGAAAAAGTGGACTTAGGGGCTCAAAATTGAAGCAAGGGCTACTAGGGGGTGACACGGATTATTGCTGGCCTTGGATCTGGCTAAGATCCAAGGCTGAAAATGTGCCGCTGCATGGGGAAAATATCTCGGCCTACCAAAAATGGGGTACAAACTGAAAAAATCGAGAAAAAGGCCCACAAGGTCATTTTCTTTCAAGTAAAATTGCCCCTTGGGCATTAGGACCCAACGGGGCAGCATTTGTGAGGTAAAAAGGAGGCCGGAGTAGGCCAAGAGGCAATCCGAGTTGGTACCAACCACTCAGACTGCATGTACTCGGCCAAAAAGAGGCCCGAATACCTTCAGAAAGGCCTAGTAGTGAAATTTTGCCTTGGGGGTACTTCGGTTCACCTCAAGGCTCATGAGGAGGCTAATGGGCTGGCCGGACTGCTGGTTTCAACCGACATAAGCTGGGAATTCAGTCCGCCACTTTCACAATTGCATGAGGAGTGTCCATGATGCCTAAGTGAGCTCATGAGAGCACTCTTTCACTTGGAGAGAGGAAATGAGAACCCATGCTAGTTTGGGAGTTTGGTGGAGGCCATGAGCTAGGGAGAGGAGCTCTAGAGACTAGAGGTAGTGAGGTTGGCATTAGGGGAGGTGATCCGCCATAGCCCCCTGGGTGTGAGGAAAAGAGAAAGGCTAGAGGGAGCCCCATTAACCCTCCTAGAGGGGAGGACTTCATAGTCATGGTGATGGGAGCTTGAGGCAACTTGGGAAGAGGTGAGAAAGGAAGGAGAGAGGCTGAAGAAGGAGGGAGCCATAGCCAAGGAGGAGTTGTGCATGAGGAGGAAAGCCTCATCAAGATTGAGACTCCATCTCCAAGACATTAACAAGGTGAGTGGAAGGAAGAGGATGCATCTTCTTCTTCATCTTCTTCTTCATCTTCTTTTTCATCTTCTTCATCATATCTTTCTTCTTCTTCTTCTTCTTCTTCTTCGTCCTCTTCTTTTTTTTCTTCTTCTTCCTTCTCTTCTTCTTCTTCCTCTTCTTCTCCTTATTCTTTTTCTTCTTCCCCCTCTCCTTCTCCTTATTCTTCATCTTCTTCTTCTTCTCCTTCTTCTTCTTCATCTTCTTCTTCTTATTGGGATACTCAAACCCTTGTTTTTCATTCACACACTAGTAGGTAGTGCTCCGATTCTTCTATGGATGATCTCTTGTTGGATACTTGTGATTTGGGTTACTCAATCTCTTGTTTTTCATTCACACACTAGTAGGTAGTGCTCCGATTCTTCTATGGATGATCTCATATTGGTTACTTGTGATTTGGGCTACTCAAACTCTTGTTTTTTACTCATACACGAGTAGCTAGTGCTCCGATTCTTCTATGGATGATCTCATGTTGGTTACTTGTGATTTGGGCTACTCAAACTCTTGTTCTTCACTCACATGTTAGTAAGAGATCCTCTGATTCTTCCATGGATGATCTTTTGCTCAAATCTTGTGAGATAGCCTAGTGCAACTCTTGTTTTCCATTCACACACGAGTAGGTAGTGCTTCGATTCTTCTACGGATAATCTCATGTTGGTTACTTGTGATTTGGGCTACTCAAACTCTTGCTTTTCACTCACACACTAATAGGTAGTGCTCCGATTTTTCTATGAATGATGTCATGTTGTTTATTTGTGATTTGGGTTACTCAAACTCTTGTTCTCCACTCATATGTTAGTAAGAGATCCTCTGATTCTTCCATGGATGATCTCTTGCTCAAATCTTGTGAGATAGCCTAGTGCAACTCTTGTTTTTCATTCACACACTAGTAGGTAGTGCTCCGATTCTTCTATGGATGATCTCTTGCTCAAGTCTTGTGACATAGCCTAGTGTAACTCTTGTTTTTCATTCACACACTAGTAAGTAGTGCTCCGATTCTTCTATGGATGATCTCATGTTGGTTACTTGTGATTTGGGCTACTCAAACTCTTGTTTTTCACTCACNACACACTAGTAAGTAGTGCTCCGATTCTTCTATGGATGATCTCATGTTGGTTACTTGTGATTTGGGCTACTCAAACTCTTGTTTTTCACTCACACGCTAGTAGGTAGTGCACCGCTACTTCCATGGATGATCTTTGATGCAATCTTGGTGATCTAGCCTACTCACACTCATGCTTTCACTCACACACTAGTAGGTAGTGCACCGATACTTCCATGGATGATCTTTGATGAAATCTTGGTGATCTAGCCTACTCAAGTTCTTGGTTTTCACTCATAGGTAGTGCACCACAACTTCCATGGATGATCTTTGATGCAATCTTGGTAATCTAGCCAACTCATACTCTTGCTTTTCACTCACACACTAGTAGGTAGTGCACCGCTACTTCCATGGATGGTCTTTGATGAAATCTTGGTGATCTAGCCCACTCAAGTTCATGCCTTTCACTCACACACTAGTAGGAAGTGCACCGCTTCTTTCATGGATGACCTTCGTTTCAACCTTGGTGATCTAGCCTACTTAGACTCTTGCCTTCACTCATATGATAGAAGGTAATCTTCCGGTTCTTACTTAGATGATTTCTCCTCTATGTGCATGTGCTTTCCACTAGATCTAGCTTTTCATTGTCAAGTTCATGCTTAATGCGATATTCCGGATCTTACTTAGTTGATCTCTTCTCTATTTGCATGTGCTTTCTACTAGATCTAGCTTCTCATTGTCAAGTTCATGCTTCATGTGACGTTCCGGATCTTACTAAGTTGAACTCTCCTCTATGTGCATGTGCTTTCCACTAGTTCTAGCTTCTCACAGTCGAGTTCATTTGTGTTGTGATGTTCCGAAGCTTACTGAGATTGAACCCTTCTCTATGCGCATGTGCTTTCCACTAGATCTAGCTTCTCGTTGTCAAGTTTATGCTTTGATGTGATGTTCCGGATCTTACTTAGTTGATTTTTTCTCTATGTGCATATGCTTTCAACTAGATTTAGCTTCTCATTGTCATGTCCATGTATGTTGTGATATTCCGGATCTTACTTAGTTGATCTCTTCTTTTTGTGCATGTACTTTCCACTAGCTCTAGCTTCTCATTGTCAAGTTCATGCTGGATGTGATGATCCGGATCTTACTTGGTTGATCTCTTCTCTATGTGCATGTGCTTTCCACTAAGTCTAGCTTCTCATTGGCATGTTCATGTGTGTTGTGATGTTCCGGATCTTACCTAGATTATCTCTCATCTATGTGCATGTGCGTTTCACTAGATCT
>BFEA01000216.1:1402382-1413982 GCA_003427395.1 Chara braunii
CCCCCCCCCCATCTAAGTCCACACGAGTGAGAGATGATTGGAAGGAAGGAGGATAGAGGTCAGCTGGAATGAAACCAAGAGAAAGAATGTGGGGGAATGGATGGCCGACCGAGGGTATCATGGGAAGGAGGTACTTAGGAATTGGGAGGTAAATTAGGGAGACCTTGATGAGGGGTCTGAAATAATTCTCATCTAGGACGAGGTTTGACCTAACCGGAAGGACCGCTTGGTACTCTCTTATGAAAACAGGGGTCGGGTGCTGGAAACAAGATGGCGTTGGTTGTCTTCCCTGATCTATACCAGCGGCCCGGAAATGCAAGTAGATGTAAAGAATGGGGTGTCGGTTGTCCTCCCGGAAGATGGGACGTGAACAGATCTTGAACCAGCATATCAAACCGTAATGCTGGAAGAGGAGGACGCGTTTCTGTGGATAGAGACGATGTGGGCTAATGTCAGCTTGACAAGGTTGTCACCGAGCTTAATGGATCTGGGGTTCCGAGGGACAGTGGAAGCCCGGGGGTGGGTCTACTTGTCGCAAGACGGGGAAAATGCTATGATCATAGAGTTGGCACTCGGGAATACGCCGGACGAATTGTTTAGGAAGGCAGAAGAGGAGGTTGTATGGGCGTGTCAGCGGAGGGAAATAGAAATGGAAAGGGTAGATGTGCGGGTGGAACTTGGGGATAGAGGAAGCATGAGGCGACCCGTCAGAACCATGCGATGCGTACTGCCTCCCTTCCTGGTGGAAGCAGGATTCGGAACCCGGAGCAGGCTAGTACAGATATGTCAGTCCATGACGAACCTCGGACTATACCAGTACGTTAGGCAAGATTTCTTTCGGTTGTTGGTAGAAATGGGGCCGTTTGAGGGGAACTGGGCGGACGAGTTGACCGAGATACTAAACTGCCTTAGCGTAGACGATGTCTTTGTCTCTAGCTCCGTGCATTGGAGGATAGTCTATAGAAATGTGGCAATAGGGGAAACATTTTTGGAAGGGGTAAAAGAGTTGTTCTATAATGAAGAGGACGACTTCAGCGATGAGGACGAGGATGATGAGATAGAGGACTGGGACTTCTAAGGAGGGTGACTTAACTTAGGGAAAACGGGTGGCCTGGTATTGTGCAGGAAGGGGAGAGATGACTAGAGAGGAAAAGATGATGGAATACACCTTCAAGGGATGGGAACCAAGGTGACTCAGAGGAGGAATAAAAATGCCTATACCAACAGAAAACGAATGGAGGGGGACCACGTGCGACTGGGTTGGGTTTGAGGTTGCCCGAGAATTATCATATGTATGGATAGAACGGATTTGGAACCCGATAATGGAAGAGGAAGGTTGGGACGAGATAGCAGAGGGTAAAGTGGAGTCGGTCGGAACGATTGTCCTTTCTGAAGATGGGTGACACCTATTTTGCACTACGTTAGCAATGAGACAGGATCCAATGTGGCTTCTAGAGGATGCAGAGGCGCGAACCCGAAAAGAAGGCAAGAGGTTCGCCAACGAGGGGTGGGACAAAGTTAGTAGCAGAGTTGTGATGGGAGGATGGAGGGAACTCAAGCCTCCCTGCCTGCACACAACAGCGTGGGTGCCCGAGTTCGTGGTCGACTGGTTCGGGGGGTTCGAGCACATAGCAGACGTGGCCGACTCCATGAGGGAAGTACACATAGAATGTGCCTGGCTGACCGAGGAATTCTATAGGATTTCCTTAAAATATGGACCCTTCTACGGCGATAAAGCCAGTGAAGTCATCACTGTCCTGAGGATAGGTAAGTACGATCGCCTAGAGGTAGACGCGGACGCTTGGGACGCCATAGTTAGCTGGGAGGCGGCGGCCGCGCCATCCTACGTGGCGGATGTCTTTACGCTGTTTGAGGTATTGTGGTTCGATTAAAGGGACTCGAAAATCGAACACCGCAGGGAGGTCGGAGTATGGAGGGTGCATGTGAATTAGGGTGTAGCATGAGAAAAGGGGGCGTGTACATTAATTAGCAGGGGATGCAAGGGGGCCGAAACAAGGGGAGGTAGCAACATCAAAAAGGGGAAGAAAATTTGTACGTGTATGGGGCAGGGATAACAGCAAAAGCCAGTGTACGATAGGTAGGGAGTGCTCAAAGACTAAAGCACGAAAGGCATGGAATCTCGGTGGGTGCAGCAATCGGACTAAGGAAGCAGGAAAGGAGACATTGCAAGATGGTCCGTCGAATGACATTCTAGGAGGATAAGCCTCGCGGGATCCTACCACCAAGAGCATAAGGGGGGGGGGGGTCGAAATAAGCCTGCCCGCAAGAAACGTGGTAAGTAACCCGGTAATGGACTAGGTGGGGGTAAAATTGGTGGAAGATTCGGTGTAACTAGTAGTAGAGTTGGAATGGCGTGCAAGAGGAGAGTTCGGGGGCATATATTTGGACTTCCCAGGGCGCGTGCATGCGACGGGATCCTTACACCTGTCGGAAGAAGGATGGCGGACTTTTGGGATTGCTTTGGCTTCCGGGGATGCCCCCGTGCGAATGTTCGAAGGAGCATGGCAAATAACCTGGCGGGAGGGGTTTGAGTTCGCGGATCCGGAACGAGATGACGTGACAGCTGAGGTAAAAGTCGCTGCAACAGGGGTCTTTGAGTTACCAAATGAGGTCGTACGAATGAGTCTACCACCCTTTCTACTAAGACGAATGGGAGACGTAGAGCGAGTAGAGCAGGCGGTAGCTGCCATAACTAGGCTAAATTTTCATGAAGCATTAATGTATAAGGAATACTACCGAGCCTTCCTAGAGATGGGGCCTTTTGAAGACGAACAGGGGTACGAGGTGCTTTGCACACTACGAGTAGCAGTAAATACTAGGCCAGGAGTTCCGCAAATAAGTGATGAGGCCATGTGGAGAGTCATCCGGCGGGAAATAGGTCGGGGCGCGACCTACATAGATGACCTTTACCGGCTGTACGTACAGCCAGAGGAGGTTGTTGCTCCTGGAGATATGGAGGGATAATAGGGACCAGAGGAGAAGAATGAAAACATGAAGGGTAAGGGGGCAGTGGGTAGACGTTTACTGAGGATTGGTTGTAACACTTTCTGTGAGGACTATGCAGAAAATCGCCAAGGCCACAATGGCAGCAAGACGTGTGCGAATGGAACGCCAGCCTTGGTACCCCGGACCACCCTGGAATAACGGCGGGCGATGGGAAGTATCCCTCCCGTCAAATTTCAACTTTCTGGGGTTCGACACGGAATGGCGGGCCGTGACTCTTGGAAGAGACAGCGCCTTTATATTGGTGAAATGTCGGTGGACAGGGATGAGACTCAACCGGGGGCCTGGGGATGACCTGTTTTCCAATTTGGAGATAACCGGGGCTCTATACCTATCCGAGGCTGGCTGGCACTTATTGGGGATGGGAAGCGCAAGGCCACGAACTGGCTCCAGTCTTCCGGAGGGCGGCCCGGGTATTGACGCGGATAGGACAATCGGTCAGGGGTAGAAGAAACGTGGATTTACTTACCAGGGTGGAAATGGGAGGTTGGAGGGAATTCAGGGCACCAACCACGCCGCTGAGGTGTCGGGTCCCCCGATTTATGATAGACCTCATCTTCGGGAACCTCGCGAGGGCACTGGAACTGGCAGATTCGGCGATAATCTGGGTAGACCACTTCCCCTTTCAAACCATCGGGATGTTCTACGATGTTTCTGTGGAACAAGGGCCGTTCTGGGGAAACAGGGCCCACGAGTTACTGGAAGTCATCCATATTCTGATATTTGGGTTGCCACGGCTAGCCTAGGCGGAATACGAACACATACTCCTAAGAGAAATCGAGATAGGAGAGAGTTATCTAGTAGGGGTGACTCAACTATTCGAGGAGCCTACCGAGCCGGAAGGGCCACGAGGGCGAGAATGGGACTAGCGTCCGGGGGCGGGCCAATGGGGCAAATTGAGTATAAGCCCGCCGATGGAAATAAGGAAGGGTCTCGGACCTGGATGATCAAAACTCGCTAGAGAACAAAGAGGGGAGGATAGACACCTAATGGTTGCCATGACCCTAAAGGTCGGAAAGGGGAATACTGTCTGGGAAACTTTCCCTAGCAGAATGCCTAACTCAGACTCCTACGCGCCGGCCCGACGAGACAAGGGCGCTCTAAACGAGCCTGTGATAAAGGAAACTAAGTCACGCCCTTAGCTCGGCAGGGCAGCAAGGTCAGTCGTGGTTCCTTCTTAGGGAAGCAATCGGGAAACGAAAATAGGGAGAAGGTTATTTCCCGAATAAAGAAAAGCCAACGAAGCCGGAACCTAGGGAGCCTAAATGCCTCGTGTTGCGTGTGTCCTGGGGAATCCTCTGGTTTTTGCAGAACTAGGCAAAATGGCAACAGAGGACGAGACGGGTAACCGTAAGAGCGAAGGAGGACCAGGCTTAGGAGGCAGTGCCACACAAAGCGCAGAGGGGCAGAAAGACAGAGAGTCGATACATCCGGATGGTACCAAAGGGAACCGGAAGGAAATCTCCTCAGGAGAAAGCTCGGGGAAAGCCGGGGGAAGCAGGCAACGAACTCAGGAAACCAAGGAGGGCAGAAATAAGGATAGGACAAGCCCCCGGAATTAAGAAGGAGCTGCGTCTAAGAAAGTAAGGGTCACGGATGCGAGGCGCAAACTAGCAGAAATAGAAAAAAGGACCGCGGAGTACAAGGCAAGATTGATCGAGGAAATGATGACCGGGAACGAAGAAGGCCCTCTGCACGAAGAGCCGCGGGACGAAAGGAGGATCGACCGAGGCGGAATTGGGCAAGGGGATAAGGGTAGTGACTGTGGGGGAACACCGAGCAAAAGAAGGAAAGAGAGAGAGAACTCTCCGGGGATGGAAGCGGAGAGAGCTACGAACCCACCAGCCATAGATAGTAGGGCTAGCCGCCTGCCGACCACGCCGGCGGTAACGCGAGGGTGTGAAAGGCTCTGGAGCCTCAGGGAAAGGGTGTTGGGATGGTTCGACCCGGAAGGAACTGCAAAGACTAGGGAGGGACAGAAGGCCGGCAAGGAAGGACCGGATACCAGTATGGCGGGCGAGGCCAGTAGCTCCGAGGGTGGCCTTAGGAAGATAGTATCATCCCTCGCGCGAGCACTGGACAAAAATCAGGGCTACCTAGCGGGCGTTAAGAAAAAGTTGATGTTCGACGGGGCGAACATCACGGAGTTTCTAATCGATTATGAGAACCTAGCTGCGTTGCTGAAATGGACCGAAGAAGAAAAGATGGACCACCTAGGACAGCATGTGTCACTGAGCCTAGGGCGGGATATAATGGTCATTGTGGCCGCAAGCCGGTCTTAGAAGGAGACCCGGGATGTGATGATGAGAAAATATCTGGCAGTGGAGAAAATGGCTACGGAGGCCGGTTTAGCGGCAGTTCAGAGGAACAACTTCGCAACGTACAATGACTTCCTACGGGAGTTCACTCTGGTAGCACTAAGGATCCCCGGGGTTACGGACCGAATAATGAGCAAATATTTCCTCATGCACTTCTCAGAGTTCGACAAAGACAAGATTATGTCAACTTACCAGCAAACGAGCAAGTTCGTAAACACCAGGGATGTTGATTTTAGCACAGTAACGGACCTGGCCGAAAGTACGGTAGTGACCGAGACGTTGGCCTTGCTTGAGGAAGGGGAGGTTATAGATCTGACCGATAGGAAGGGGATTGAAAGCCTACATGAACGGGTGCACGGAGTGGACAACAAAATTGAAAGGGTGGAGAATGCACTACTGGTTATGCAGGCGCAAGTATCCCGACCCGCCCTCCCTCCCCAGGAAGCCGTAGTTTCGCCAAGTATAGCCAATTGAGGATTCGGACGGAGAGATCCTGCTAACGAGCAATGCAAGTACTGCATCGCGATGAGACATTATATGCGCGCATGTCCAAAGCTCAACCATGATATATTAAAAAGGAGATGTATCAGGTTGTTAAAGGGAGAGATATTCGGATCGCAAGGAGAACGGGTGAATTGGAACTCGTCAGGGGGGATGCGACGAGCTATTATCATGCTCAATGGGTTAGAGATAGCAGCGGTAGAAGCTGAGCCGGGGGTCAAAATCATCTGGGATCAACTTCGGGGCCGCGGACCGCAGGTCAACTTCATTTTGGAAAACGACGGACGTGATAGGGTGAACGCGACTACTCGGCTAGGGACGGTTGGGAGAAGGATTATTCGTGACACCGTGATGGAGGAGGTTGCGGGAAGTTTCGTACCCTAGGCAGAGCCTGAGGCCGGGGAACCAGAGAAAGTCTATGGGAAGCCTAGGAAAGAGAAACCTACAGACAAAGTTACCGCCGCTAAAAAAAAAGTTTAGGTATCAGATCCCGATCTTAACCATGCTAGAGATCGATGACACCCTTAGCAAATTACTAGGGACCATGGTGTCGGTGTCGTTTCAGACCATGCTGCTGGTCAGCCCTAGGTTGCTCAAAGGGCTTAGACAACTGTTGACTCGGCGGCGAGTAGAGAAAGACGAGAACCCCGACGTACCGGAAGAAGAAAGGGAGGAGGAAGCCCCGCAAGAGGTCGCTAACCTTCAGAGGAGTCGCGACGATCTGGAGGATCTCGAGAAGGCCTTTGCGGACATCCGCCTAAGCTTACCGGACCGAGAAGGTGGTGAGGCCATGAGGGCACCTCTCGGAACAAAGCTTAGCTTCCATGCGCTACCCGTGGGGAAGTTGAAAATCTAGATCGGGACTCGTCATACCGATGCATTAGTAGACGGGGGAGCGGAAATCACTCTCATAAGGAGGGATTTCGCAACAATCACAGGTTGTACGGTAAATAAGGAAGTAACAGGGAGCATCTGAGGAGCCGGTGGGGAAATTTCGTTCGCTGGGTATGTCATGAAATGCGCAGTCAAGGCAGGAATCAGAGAATCAATCTGGTCGTTTAAGCGGATGCCCGTAATGAAGGAAATGGATCACGACATTATCCTCGGGAGGCCATGGTGCGCAAACGTAGAAATGATAGGCATGCACTTGCATGATGGCACGTACATGGTAGACATAGAGGACCCAGTGACCGGCCGGGGGGAGCTCCTCCGACTCCTCGGGACGGGAGGAGACCCTCCGAAGGGGAAGTTGGCAACGTGGTCGCCGCCGTTCGAAGATAGCGCATGAAAAGGGGCTTTCGCGCGGATGGAGGGCATGAGAGAAAGGGTAAAAATTATGATTGAGGAGACATTCAACAAGGAATGGATCAAGATGGGCCTGCCCCATAAGAAGAGGATGCAGGAGGACGAAGTCCTAGGTGTTATGGTAGCAGAAAAGGAGTCAGATGTCGAACTCGGTGCCAGTCTGCCCAAACGGAAAGAAGTACGCGTGGACGTGCTAGAAGTCGCACTCGAGATCCCCGATTTGTTACAGCTCATCAAGGCCCTCGGATACCACAAGGTAGGAGTGAACTCGGCGGCCTTAGCCAAATTCGAAGGAGAGGTGCAAAAGGGATATTGTCTAAATGAAAAATTAGTTAGTATTCAGCCATGAGTCGTAGAGGCGACAAGGGCGATCCCGACCGTTCATTTTTTAGGAGAAAGATCCCGGAAGTAAGTGTTCGAAAATACAAGCCGGTAGAGAAGAAAGCAAAACCAGTCTCGATCCTGCTAGAGCCGTCGAAGGAAAAGACTATAGAAAAGGAGGAGGAACTCCTTCGAGTAATCCAAGAGAGAGGAGCGATGGAAGGGCATCGGATACCGGATGCGGTAGCCGATACAATGAAGATAAGGGTAGACGGATTCCTAACGCAAGAGGAAAACCACCTGATCAAAAGGACCTGCCAAGAGTTTCACTTGACATTTGCCTTCAGTGATCACCAAAAGCGACGGCTGGACGCAAAGCTGATTTCTCCGGTTAGAATCCACACGGTAGAGCATGAGTGCTGGAATGACAAGAGTCCATCCTATGAATTTGGGATATCGGGGGAAGTGACAGACCTTCTTCGAACAAAGATGGACTCCTTTGTCGCAGAACCTACAGCGTCACCATACGCGAACCGGTGGTTCGTCTTTCGAAAGCCCAACAAGACGTTAAGGTGGATTCAGAATCTGCAGAAGTTGAATGCGGTAACCATCCGGGATGCTGGCTCGCTGCCTCAGGCTGATTTATTAGCCGAATCACATGCCGGTCGGAGCATTTACTCCCTGATCGATCTGTACTCGGGGTATGACCAACTTCTGTTGGATGTCCGAGACAGGCCATACACCGCAATGCACACCCCCGTAGGCTAGTTGTAGATGCAGGTGACCCCTATGGGCTTTACGAACGTGGTAGCCGAAGCGCAAAGGAGAATGCTCGCCGTAGCCGGAGACATGTTTCCAGAAAAATGTGAGCCGTATATTGATGACAACCCAATCAAATTCGCTCAAGAGAAGGAAGACTGAAGTCCAGTCGGGGATTCGAAGATTTGTATAGGACCATCTGCAGGACATTAAGGACTTACTCCGCTGGTTCCTAGTATACAACATCAAGCTAGCGGACCAAAGAGTAAGGATTTCACTGCGGTGTTTACGACAGGAAGCCAGACCCGGCGAAGACAGACAAGATATCTCAGTGGCCAACACCCCTGCGCATGACAACGGAGATAAAAGCGTTCCTAGGCGTGGTCGGATTTTGAAGGATCTTCATTAAGAAATTTGCCAAGATTGTCGAGCCTATCCAGACCATGATTAGAGAAGAAGGGACCATGGATTGGACGGAGGAGCGAGAAGGAACCGTCCAAACCCTCAAGGACATATTGACATCTGAGCAAGCCGCCTTGTCAGCACCTTGTTTTAATGACGGAGTGAGACGACCATTCATCCTAGAAACGGATGGAGGACCCTTGGCCATAGGAGACGTGCTGATTCAACGGGATGAGGAAGGGAGAGAGAGACCGATTAGGTTCGAAAGTAGAACCATGAACTCCGCAGAACGGCGATACTCGCAGTTCAAAAAGGAGGTCTTAACCATCTTACATTGCCTCAAGACCTTCCAAGCCTACCTATTTGGGAGGTGGTTCATCTTAAGGATCGATCCGACGAATGTTGCAGGGGCCTTAAAGAACTACAGGCCTATAGATCCGACGGTGGGGAGATGGGTAGGATTTATCTGGCAGTTCGACTACAAGATCGAACGGATTGCTGGAATCAGAAACAAGGCGGATGGGCTGAGTCGCGTCTGCATCACTCCCGAAGGGGTGGAGGATGCAGAGCCCATAGACGCGTTCCTTGAATTCGAGGGAGGAACTCTTGCGGTGGACAATGAAATGATGGGCGAATAATGCGCATCGAAGGAACTGTTGATCCAGACGAGAAGGGCCCCCCTGCCATAGTAGCAGAACTTAGAGAAGGACCAGTCACCACTCGAGGTCGTAAAGAGGAGAGAGATCATGGGGAGCGATAGTAGGACTAAAGGAGGAACTAATAGCAATGGCGATTGAGGGAGGCCGGGACGCCGTGATGAGCTTAGTGGAATCTTGGGAAAGGAAAGAGTTGTGATGGATGGTAAACCAGATGCAGGAAAGAAAGGATGAGGATCAGGAAGGGAAGGAGTTTTTCTATGCTCTAACATATGAAGGGATCTTTCAAGAAATCGGGTTGTTGCTGGTAGGAAACAAACAACCTATGGAAGTCAGCATTAAAGCAAGGGAGGAGGCCGAAAGGTACGTCCTAAGGGGTCGTCATTTGTTCCGAAGAGAAGAAGGTGCTATGCCTAGAGGAGTTGTGTGCGGAAGATCTAGGCAGTTAGACGTTATCCAGCCAATGCACGGCGGATTAGCTGGAGGACATCGATCGTCCAAAGGAACTCTTGCAAAGATAACGCCACTTTATTATTGGCCAGGCATGACAAGCATGGTCGCCATATAGTGCCCGACATGCCTTATCTGTCAAGAACGAAGCTCGACACGTGTCTTTGAGCCACTTAAACCTATGCGGGTGCTAGGGTCGGGATATCTGGTCCACCTTGACCTTGCGGTCATGCCTGTATCAATAGATGGGTACAGGTATATTCTAGAACCGCGAGACAACTTGAGTGGGTTCATGGAGGCGGTCGCTCTCAAGAAAAAGACGGGGAGAAGTGTAGCGGACTAGATAGAAGACTTTTACTTAAGGCATCCTTTCGTCATGAGATTTATAATCCGGATCTTACTTAGTTGAACCCTTCTCTATTTGCATGTGCTTTCCACTAGTTCTAGCTTCTCATTGTCATGTTCATGTGTGTTATGATGTTCCGGATCTTACTTAGTTGAACTCTCCTCTATGAACATCTGCTTTCCACTAGTTATAGCTTCTCATTGTCGTGTTCATGTGTGTTGTGATGTTCCGGGTCTTACTTAGATGATCTCTCCTCTATATGCATGTGCTTTTCACTAGATCTAGCTTCTCATTATCAAGTTCATACTTGATGTGATGTTCCGGATTTTACTTAGATTGAACCCTTCTCTATGTGCATGTGCTTTCCACTAGATCTAGTTTCTCGTTGTCAAGTTCATGCTTGATGTGATGTTCCGGATCTTACTAAGTTGATCTCTTCTGTATGTGCATATGCTTTCCACTAGATCTAGCTTCTCATTGTCATGTTCATGTGTGTTGTGATGTTCCGGATCTTACTTAGTTGATCTCTTNTAGTTGATCTCTTCTCTATGTGCATGTGCTTTCCACTAGCTCTAGCTTCTCATTCTCATGTTCATGTGTGTTGTGATGTTCCGGATCTTACTTAGATGATCTCTCTTCTATGTGCATGTGCTTTACACTAGATCTAGCTTCTCATTGTCAAGTTCATGCTTGATGTGATGTTCCGGATCTTACTTAGTTTAACCCTTCTCTATGTGCATGTGCTTTTTCCACTAGTTCTAGCTTCTCATTGTCAAAATTCATGTATATTGTGATATTCTGAAGTTCATGCTTGATGTGATGTTTCGGATCATACTTAGTGAATCTCTTCTCTATGTGCATGTGCTTTCTACTAGCTCTAGCTTCTTATTGTCATGTTCATGTGTGTTGTGATGTTCCGGATCTTACTTAGATGATCTCTCCTCTATGTGCATGTGTTTTCCACTAGTTCTAACTTCTCATTATCATGTTCATGTGTGATGTGATGATCCGGATCTTACTTAGATGATCTCTTCCTCTATGTGCATGTGCTTTCCACTAGTTCTAGCTTCTCATTGTCATGTTCATGAATGTTGTGATATTCCGGATCTTACTTAGTTGAACTTTTCTCTATGTGCATGTGCTTTCCACTAAGTCTAGCTTCTCATTGGCATGATCATGTGTGTTGTGATGTTCCCGATCTAACTTAGTTGATCTCTTCTCTATGTGCATGTGCTTTCCACTAGCTCGAGCTTCTCATTGTCATGTTCATGTGTGTTGTGATGTTCCTGATCTTACTTAGTTGATCTCTTACTATGGGATGGGTGACCGACATTTGGCTGCTATTACAGGTGATGACTTGATTAGGATTAGAAATCCCTTCTCTCTCTCCATCTCCCTCTCTCTCTTTCTCTTTCTCTCTCCCTCACTTCTCTTCTCTTCTCTTCTCTCTCTTTCTTTCTTTTTTTCTCTCTCTCTCTCTCTCTCTCTCTCTCTCTCTCTCTCTCTCTCTCTCTCTCT
>BFEA01000216.1:1424138-1448958 GCA_003427395.1 Chara braunii
TCTATCTATCTATCTATCTATCTATCTATCTCTCTTTGTCTCTCTCTCTCTCTGTCTCTCTCTCTCTCTGTCTCTCTCTGTCTCTCTCTCTCTCTCTCTCTGTCTCTCTCTCTCTCTCTCACTCCTCTCTCTCCCCAGTCTGTCTTTCCTTTCGCCTTGCCCCCTCTCTTCCTTCCCCTCATTTGGCATATGACTAACCCCTTCTCCCCTCACTTGGAAACATTACCAGGGTACGGACGGTGACCGAAATTAGACCTCACTTGTGCCATCAAGAAGGCAAAAGAAAGGACGTTTGAAAAAGTGGGAGAAAGGCGGGATCCGAAAGAAAGCATTAGTTGAGAGAGAGGTCAGTTTTACTCAACCATTTCCCCGACTGCATGACTATGAGAAGAGAATGGGCTGATTGAGCAACAAGAGGGAAAAAAGAGCAACCAAAGAATTTTGAAAAGATAGGCATGTGGGAAGGGCTATGTGTTGACCCCCTTCTTGCTTGTGTGGGATTGTGCAGGTGAGTGATGGCTAGAAATGCCTTGAGCGGCACCAAGAGTGAAAGGGAAGAGGGACAAAGGGGCTATGGGACCCTTGACATAGAGCCAACCCATGAAAATGACTTTTGCGCATGAAGACATGGAGTGTAAATAAGAGTCCAATCGTACCAAGGAAATTGTGATGATGTGTGTGCATGCATATGAGGACCCGGAAAAGACTAAGGGGCCTACTTCAATAAGGAGGAAAGCAAAATATGAGACCCGATGGATGCATAGGGGCGAGGGAGAGAACGGCTCCGCCGCACCCCAATGACGCCATATAGCCACAATGCTTAGGGAAATGGTGTGTGGCCTAAGGATGACGCTTAGCCTACGCACAAGAAAGAGAAATACTCAAAGAACCCTTGGACTGCATGCGTATTGAAAGGAGCAATTGTATGAGAACACGACAAAGAATAAAAAACAAATCAGTGTCGCGACCAGCGAGACTACCACTCGGCGTGAGGGCTGAGCTACATCCCCAATGTCAAAGCTCTCTCGCGCAATGGCCCACCCCCATCCATCTCAGAGCACTAGGTGGGGGTGATCTTGGGACGAATGACCCGCGCCCTGAGCATGAGTGTGGGCGGGCCGAGGCAACTGGGACCCGCAGTGGGGTCGACTAAGGCTCGAAAGTCTACCGGGGTTTGGCCCTACAAAAATGGTGGAGGTGCCGGGTATGGGGTTAAATTGACCCTTGCGATTCCGATGGGGGCCCCCGACGCATTGACGTGTACACAACCCAAGATAAGGAAAATGGACTCGTGTTTGCCCTTTCCCTTGTGAGAAATCAGATTTGAGGGTGGTTGGGCTCATGGCATGGCCAGGCCTGGAGGTATAACATGCATGCTATGCACTTGATCAACCGTTCCTTTGAGGAATGGCTCTAGCCATCCTTCATCCGGTGCTGGTGTTCGCCAGTCCGGGGAAGCCTTGGGCAAGTCGCAGGTCGACCCTTCCTCTTCGTATGAAAGAAGGGCTCCGGTTACCTGGTAGGCGGTTGGTGTTTGGCTTAGGCCAGGTTCCAATGAAAATCCCATGGCGGAGTGATCCGACCGAATGAGTGTTTTCCCCTTCTTCTTTTGAGCCCAGCGGGCTCATGCACTTTGCACCGTTTTAATGATTGAAGGAACCAATATGAACACAACGGGTCATCAAGAAAGAACAATCCTACCCTATGAAAGGACACACAATGAAGAGAAGGGAAATGAAGGGAGTTGCTAGACTCCAAGGAAAACTAGCTCACCCTTGAAGATTCTCACGAGAAGGAACTAACCACTATGTATGAAAGTAGGGGGAGTGACACTCATTGTCCTGAGAGAAAATCTGTGAGTTATGGGTAGGAAGCGCTGGGTGCACCAAGGGAATGACACTTGTACTATGTGTGTCCCACTTGGGACTTGTGTTTGCATGATGGGATTCGAGCGTCCTGCCTTTCGGAAGGAAAGGATTGGTCTGCACCGGCCAGTGCGGGTTGCGAAACATCGTTCTCTTTTGTAGGCTGCCGTGTATCCGTATGTGGAGGTCAGACCACCGAGCTGTCGGACGGGAGTTTGTCACGTCGATTGATTAGTAGCATTCTCGTTCGAGCGGTGACGGGCTTCGGCTCGATGATCTGTTGGACGGGGTGTGAAATCTCCTCAGGCGGGGCTTAGCCTGTTGGCTGGCGGAGGGAGTACCACTGCATGCGGACAAAGACGGAGCCTCGGAGGCGATTAGTAGTCTCTTGTAGCATGATTTTGGGAAAGGTTGATTCTTGTCGGACCGATGGAAGTAAATGCCCGGACAGCTGACTTTATCTCTGTATTTAGGCACTCGAGGTAACCCTCGGTGTCGGTATGGATGTGCAAAGCGGCAAGACGGGATGGGGTATTTTGGGTAAGGAGGAAAGGGCGAATGCCTTGCCGAGACCTGGGTACCGCGCTCGCGACGGTTGAGCTACGCTTGAGGTATGGGATAAAACTCTACCAATAGTACCAGCGAAGAGACCATATTAGGGATGGCCGGTGAGGAGATGACCGGCCCGTGTGTGAGGTTGCCTGATTTTTTTTATGTGTTCCCCTTGCGTAAAAATTGATTGAGTTCGGATTGTTGGATGTGACATATTTCTAAGTCTATCCCCCCCCCCCCCCCATTTAAGTCCGCACGAGTGAGAGATGATCGAAAGGAAGGAGGATAGAGGTCAATTGGAATGGAACCAAGAGAAAGAATGTGGGCAAATGGATGGCCGGCCGAGGGTATTATAGGAAGGGGGTACTTAGGAAAGGGGAGGTAAAATAGGGAGACCTTGATGAGGGGTCTGAAATAATTGTCATCTAGGACAAGGGTTGACCTGACCAAAAGGATCCGTTGGTGCCTTTTTATGAAAATAGGGGTCGGGTGCTGAAAACCAGATGGCGCGATGGTTGCCTTCCCCGATCTATACTAGCGGCCCGGAAATGCCAGTAGACGTAAGGGATGGGGTATCGGTCGTCCTCCCGGAAAATAGAACGTGGACGGACCTTGAACCAGCGTATCAAACGATAATGCTGAAAGGAGAGGATGCTTTCCTTTGGATAGAAACAATATGGACTAATTTCAGCTTGACAAGGTTGTCACCAAGTTTAATGGATTTGGAATTCTGAGGGACAGTGGAAGCCCGGGGTGGGTCTACTTGTCGCAAGATGGGGAGAAAGCTATGATCATAGAGTTGGCACTCGGGAATACGCCGGACGAGTTGTTTAGGAAGGCAGAAGCAGAGGTTGTGTGGGCTGCATGTCAACGGAGGGAAATGGAAATGAAAAAGGTAGACGTACGGGTGGAACTTGGGGATAGAGGAAGCATGAGGCGACCCGTAAGGACCATGTGATGTGTGCTGCCCTCCTTCCTAGTGGATGCGGTTTTCGGAACCCAGAGCAGGCTAGTACGGATATGCCAGTCCATGACGAACCTCGGGCTATATCAATGCGCTAGGCAATATTTTTTCCGGTTATCAATAGAGATGCGGCCGTTCGAGGGGAACTGGACGGAGGAGCTGGCCGAGATACTAAACTGCCTTAGCATAGACAATATCTTTGTCCCTAGCGCTGTGCATTGGGGGATAGTCTACAGGAAATAAGGGAGACGTTTTTAGATGGGGTAAGGGAGTTGGTATACGACGAGGAGGACGACTTCAGTGATGAAAACGAAGATGAAGAGATAGAGAACTGGGACTTCTGAGAGGGGTGTTGAAACTTAACTTAGGAAGTACGGTGGCCTGGTATTGTGCAGGAAAGGGAAAGATGACTAGAAAAGAAAGAATGATGGAATACACTTTCAAAGGCCGGGAACCACGGCGACTCAGAGGAGGAATAAAAATGCCTATACCAACAGGGAATGGATGGAGAGGGACCACGTGCGACTGGATTGAGTTTGAGGTTGCCCGGGACTTGTCATATGTATGGATAGAGCGGATTTGAAACCCGATAAGGGAAGAGAAAGGTTGGGATGATATAGCAGAAGGCAAGGTAGAGTCAGTTGGAACGATTGTCCTTTACGAAGATGGATGACACCTGTTTTTGCACTATGTTAGCAATGGGATAGGACCCGATGTGGCTTCTAGGGGATGTAGAGGCCTGAACTCGAAAAGAAGGCAAGTGGTTCGCCAACGAGGGGTGGGACGAAGTCACTAGCAGAGTTGTGATGGGAGGATGGAAGGAACTTAAGCCCCCAAGTCTACGGATAACGGCTTGGGTACCAGAGTTCATAGCCGAGTGGTTTGGAGGGTTTGAACACATTCTGGAAGTAGCCGACTCCATGAGAAAGGTGCATATAGAATGTGCCTGGCTGACTGAGGAGTTTTATAGGCTCTCATTGAAATATGGGCCCTTCTACGGAGATAAAGCCGAGGAAGTCATGCCCCGTTTTATGATAGACCTCGTCTTCAGAAGCCTCGCAAAGGCGCGGGAGCTGACAAACTCAGCGATAGTCTGGGCAGGCCACTTTCCCTCCCCTACTATTGGGATGTTCTACAATGTCGCTGTGGAGCCCGGGCCGTTCTGGGGAAACAGGGCCCACGAATTACTAGAAGTCATCCACATCCTGATGTTTTGTGCGCCCCCGCTAGACTGGACAGGGTGCGAACGCATAATCCAAAGGGAAATCGAGATAGGGGAGAATTATCTAACGGGGGTGGCTCAACTATTCGAGGAGCCTACCGAACCAAAAGAGCCGCGAGGGCGAGAGCAGGATTAGCATCCGCAGGCGGGTCAATAGGGCAGATCGAGTATAATTCGCAGCGTACGGAAGTTCGCCGATGGGAATAAGAAAGGGGCCTCGGACCTGGATGGTTAAAACCCACTTAAAAACAAAGAAGAGGGGGGGGCAGACTCCTAATGATTGACCATAACCCTGAAGGTCAAAAACGGGAAACGCTGCTAAGGAAGACTTCCCCTAGCAGGATGCCTAACCCGGACTCCCTCGCGTCGGCCGACGGGACAAGGGCACTACAAACGAGCTTGTGATAAAGGAAACCCAGTCACGTTCATAGCTCGGCTCGGCGGTAGGGCCAGTCGTGGCTCCTCCTTAAGGAAGGGCAATCAGGAAACGGGGATAGGAAAGGAGACTATAAAGATAAGCCAACAGAGCTGGGAGCATAGGGAACCTAAAAACCTCACATTATGTGTGTCCTGGGAATTCATTGGCTTATGCAGAACTAGGCAAAATGGCAACGGAGGAGGAGACAGATAACCATAAGAGTGAAGGAGAACCAGGCTTAGAAGGCAGTGCCACACAAAGCGGAGGGGGGCAGAAGGACAGAGAATCGATAAATACGGATGGTACCAAAGGGAACCGGAAGGAAATCTCCACAGGAGAAAGCTCGGGGAAAGCCGGGGGAAGCAGGCAAGGGACCAAAGGGACCAAGGAAGGCAGAAATAAGGATAGGACAAGCCCCCGAAACTCGGAAGGAGCCATGCGTAAGAATGTAAGGGTCACGGACACGAGGCGCAAACTAGCCGAGATAGACAAGAGAACCGCGGAATACAAGGCAAGATTGATTGAGGAAATGATGACTGGGAACGAAGAAGGTCCTCTGCAGGAGGAACCCCGGGACGAACGGAAAGTCAGCCAAGGTGAGACTGGACAGGGGGATAAAGGTAGTGACCATGGGGGAACGCCGAGCAAGAGAAGGAAAGAGAGAGAGAACTCTCCGGGGATGGAAGAAGAAGAGGCTACGACTCCGCCAGCCATGGATAGTAGGGCTAGCCGCCTGCCGATCACGCCAGCAGTAGCGCGAGGATGCGAAGGACTTTGGAGCCTAAGGAAAAGAGTGTTGGGATGGTTTGACCCGGAAGGAACTATGAAAACCAGGGAGGGACAAAAGGCCGGCAAGGAAAGTCCGGATAACAGTGTGGCAAGCAAGGCCAGCAGCTCCGAGGACGGCCTTAAGAAGATAGTGTCGTCCCTCGCGCGACCACTAAACAAAAATCAAGGCTATCTGGCAGACGCCAAGAAAAAGCTGACTTTCGATGGAGCAAACATCACGGAGTTCCTGATCGACTACGAGAACCTAGTTGCGTTACTAAAGTGGACCGAGGAGCAAAAGATGGACCATCTAGGACGGGACATAATGGCCATTGTAGTCGCAAGCCGGTCTTGGAAGGAGACCCGGGATGTGATGATGAGGAAGTACCTAGCGGCAAAGAAAATGGCAACGGAGGCCGACGTAGCGGCAGTTCACAGGAAGAACTTTGCAACGTACAATGATTTCCTACGAGAATTTACTCTGGTAGCACTAAGGATCCCCGGGGTCACGGACCGGATAATGAGCAAATATTTCCTCGGGCAGTTCTCCGAGTTCGACAAAGACAAGATCCTATCAGCTTACCAACATACGAGCAAGTTCGTAAACACGCGGGATGTTGATTTTAGCACGGTAACGGATCTGGCTGAGAAAACGGTAGTAACGGAGACGTTGGCCTTGCTCAAGGAAGGAGAGATCATAGATCTGACCGGTAGGACGGGCGAGAAGGTAAAGAAGGGGATTGAAAGTCTACATGAACGGGTGCACGGGGTCGACAATAAGAGTGAAAGGATGGAAGACGCGCTACTGGTTATGCAAGCACAAGTATCCCGACCTGCCCTCCCTCCCCAGGAAGCTGTGGTCCCGCGAGGTGTAGCAAACCGGGGATTCGGACGGAGAGATCCCGCTAATGAGCTATGCAAGTACTGCACCGCGATAGGACATTATGTGCGCGCATGCCCAAAACTCAACCATGATATTCTGAAAAGGTGTACCAGGTCATTAAAGGGGGAGATATTTGGACCACAAGGGGAACGGTTGAACTGGAACTCACCAGGAGGGATGCGGCGAGCCATTATCATGCTCAAAGGTCTAGAAATAACAGTCGTAGAAGCCGAACCAGTGGGCGAGATCATCTGGGATCAGCTCCGGGGGCGCGGGCCGCAGACCAACTTTATTTTGAAAAGCGACGGACGTGATAGGGTGAACGCAACCACTCGACTGGGAACGGACGAGAAAAGGATTAACCGTGACACCATTATGGAGGAGGTCGCCGGAAGCTCCGAACCCCAGGCGGAGCCTGAGGCCGAGGAACCAGAGAAAGTCTATGGGAAGCCTAGGGAAGAGGAGCCTGCGGACAAGGTTACCGCCGCTAAGAAGAAGTTTAGGTATCAAATCCCGATCTTAACCTTGCCTGAGATCGACGACACCATTAGCAAGTTACTAGGAACCATGGTGTCGGTGTTTTTTCAGACCATGCTGCAGGCTAGCCCTAGATTGCTCAAAGGGCTCAGACAATTGTTGAATCGGAGGCGAGTAGAAATAGGCGACAACCCCGAATTACTAGAAGGGGAGAGGGAGGAGGAAGCTCCGCAAGAAGTGGCTAACCTTCAAAGAAGTCACGGGGACTTGGAGGATCTCGAAAAGGCCTTTGCAGACATTCGTTTGAGCTTGCCCGACCGAGAGGGCGGCGAAGTCATGAGATCGCCACCCGAGACGAAGCTTAGCTTTCATGCGCTGCCCGTAGGAAACTGAAAATCCAGATCGGGAGTCATCATACCGACGCATTAGTAGACGGGGGAGCAAAAATCACTCTCATAAGAAGAGATTTCACAACGATCACAGGATGTACGGTAAACAAGGAAGTAACAGGAAGCATCCGGGGAGCTCGTGAGGAAATCCCGTTTGCTGGGTACGTCATAAAGTGTGTTGTAAAGGCAGGGGTCATGGAATCGATCTGGTCGTTTCAGCGGATGACCGTAATGGAGGAGATGGACCACGACATAATCCTCGGGAGACTGTGGTGCGCGAACGTGGAGATGATAGGCATGCACTTGCACGATGGCTCATACATGGTAGACATAGAGGACCCTGTGACTGGCCCGGGAGAGCTCCTCCGACTCCTTGGAACGGGAGGAGACCCCCAGAGGGGGAAATTGGCAACATGGTCGCAGTCGTTCGAGAATAGCACGCGAAAAAGGGCTTTCGCACGGATGGAGGGTATGAGAGAAAGGGTAGAAATCATGATTGAGGAAGTATTCAATAAGAAGGAGTGGATCAAGATGGGCCTACCCCATAAGAAAAGGAGGCAGGAGGACAAAGTCCTAGGTGTTATGATAGCGGAAAAGGAATCAAAGGTCGAACTTGGTGCTTGTCTGCCCAAACGGAAAAAAGTACGCATAGACGTGCCGGAAATCGCACTCGAGATCCCCGATCTATTGCAACTCATCAAGGCCCTCAGATACCACAAGGTAGGAGTGGATTCGGCGGCCTTGGCCAAGTTTGAAAGAGAGGTGCAAAAGGGATATTGCCTGAATGGGAAACTAGTTAGTATTTAACCACGAGTCGTAGAAGCAACAGGGGCAATTCCAACTGTTCATTTTTTAGGAGAAAGATCCCGGAAGGAAGTGTTCGAAAGTACAAGCCAGTAGGGAAGAAAGCAAAACCGGTCTCAATCCTGCTAGAGACATCAAAGAAAGACGCTATGGAGAAGCAGGAAGAGGTCCTTCGAGTGATCCAAGAAAGAAGGGCGACGGAGGGACATCGGATACCAGTTGAGGTAGCGGACACATTGAAAATAGGGATAAACGGGTTCTTAACGGAAGAAAAAACCCGCCTGATCAAAAGGACCTGCCAGGAGTTTCACCTGGCATTTGCCTTTAGTGATCACCAGAAGGGACGACTCGATGCGAAGTTGATCCCTCCGGTCAGAATCCACACGGTAGAACATGAGTGCTGGAATGACAAGGGACCATCCTATGAATTTGGGATAGCAGGAGAAGTAACAGACCTCCTCTGAGCGAAGATGGACTCCTTCGTTGCGGAGCCTACGACATCACCATACGCAAATCGGTGGTTCGTCTTTCGGAAGCCTAACAAGACACTAAGGTGGATTCAGGACCTGCAGAAGTTGAATGCGGTAACCATCCGGGATGCTGGCTCGGTACCTCAGGCTGACTTATTAGCAGAATCGCACGCCGGTCAGAGCATTTACTCCTTGATAGATCTGTACTCAGGGTACGACCAGCTTCCATTGGATGTTCGGGACAGGCCATACACCGCTATGCACACCCCCGTAGGCCAGCTACAGATGCAAGTGACACCTATGGGATTCACAAACGCGGTGGCCAAAGCGCAACGCAGGATGCTCGTCGTGGCCGGGGACATGTTCCCAGAGAAATGTGAACCTAAATCGATGACAATCCGATCAAAGGCGAGCAGGAAAAGGATGAAACGGAAGTCCAGCCAGGGATCCGACGTTTTGTGTGGGTCCACCTGCAGGACATCAAGGACTTACTCCGCCGGTTCCTAGTATACAACATTACGGCTAGTAGACCAAAGAGTATCCTAGCAGTACCGGAGGTAACTATACTAGGATTTCGTTGCGGTGATGACGGCAGGAAGCCGGATCCGACAAAGACCGACAAGATATCACAGTGGCCGACACCACTGCGCACGACGACGGAGGTAAAGGGCATTCCTAAGCGTAGTCGACTTTTGGAGGACCTTCATTAAGAACTTTGCCAAGATTGTTGAGCCTACCCGGGCTATGATCAGGGAAGAAGGAACCATGGATTGGACGGAGGAGCGAGAAGGAGCTGTCCAAAGGCTCAAGGACATATTGACATTTGAGAAAGTCGCCCTGTCCGCGCCTTGTTTTAATGACGAAGTGAGACGACCCTTCATCCTAGAGACGGATGGGGGACCTTTGGCTGTAGGAGGTGTGTTGATTCAAAGGGATGAGGGAGGAAAAGAGAGGCCAATTAGGTTCGAAAGTAAAACCCTGAACTCCGCAGAACGACGGTATTCGCAATTCAAGAAGGAAGTCCTAGCCATCCTACATTGCCTTAAGACCTTCCAGGCCTACCTATTTGGGAGGCGGTTCATCTTAAGGATCGATCCGACGAATGTCCCAGGGGCTCTAAAAAATTACAGGCCTATAGATCCAACGGTAGGGAGATGGGTAGGATTCATCTCGCAATTCGATTACAAGATCGAACGGATTGCTGGAATCCGCAACAAGGCAGATGGGCTGAGTCGGGTTTGCATCACTCCCGAAGGGATGGAGGATGCAGAGYCCATAGACGCRTTCCTCGAATACGAAGGAGGGACTCTCGCGGTGGATAACGAAATGATGAGCGGGGAATGCACATCGGGAGAACTATTGATCCAGACTTTGGAGAAGGGGGCACCTGCCGTAGTAGCAAAACTTAGAGAAGGACCAGTTACCACCCGAGAACGCAGAGAAGAAAAAGACTCATGGGGAGCGATAGTAGGACCGAAAGAGGAACAAATGGCAATGGCGGTCGAGGAAGGCCGAGAGGCAGTGATGAGCTTAGTGGAATCTTGGGAAAGGAAAGAGTTGCAATGGGTGGTAAACCAGATGCAGGAAGGAAAGGATGGGGGTCAGGACGGGGATGAGTTTCTCTATGTCCAATCATACGAAGGGCTCTTTCGGGAGATCGGGTTGTTGTTGGTAGGAAACAAACAACCTACGGAAGTCAGTATTAAAGCAAGGGAAGAAGCCGAAAGGTACGTCCTAAGGGACGGGCATTTATTCTGAAGGGAGGAAGGTGCTATGCCCAGAAGGGTTGTGTGCGGAAGACCTAGGCAAGTAGACGTTATCCAGGCAACGCACGACGGGTTAGCTGGAGGTCATCGGTCGTCCAAAGGAACGCTTGCAAAGATAACACCACTCTATTATTGGCCAGGCATGACAGGCATGGTCGCCATATACTGGCAGACTTGCCTTATTTGCCAAGAACGAAGCTCGGTGCGGTCTTCGAGCCGCTTAGACCAACGCGGGTGCTCGGGCCGGGACATCTGGTCCACCTCGACCTTGCGGTCATGCCTGCATCAACGGATGGGTACAGGTATATCCTGGATGCGCGAAACAACCTGAGCGGGTTCGTGAAGGCAGCCGCCCTCAAGAAAAAGACAGGGAGGAGTGTGGCGGACTGGATAGAAGACTTCTACTTGAGGCATCCGTTCGTCAAGAGGTTTATAGCAGACAATGGGACGAAATTTGTGAACCAATAAGTATTGGGGATGCTTAAGAGACTCTGCGTACCGATCAAACTCGTCGAGCCGTATCACCCTGAGGCCAATGCACCTGTGGAAAGGGGGCACCGAACCTTGAAGAACACGATTGCAAAACTCGCAGCAGACCATCTGGGGAACWRGCCTAGGTATCTTAAGCAGGCTGTCTTTGCAGAGAATATGACTCCTAAAAGGACAACAGGATGTATCCCGACAGAGCTTTGGTGCAGAAGAGAGATCGACTTTCCTGTGGAAGCCTAAGTACCTACCTGGAATAGGTTAGATGATGATCCGCAAATGACCAATGAAGAGTTAATCGAGGCAAGATGTCAACAAATCATTAAGAATGAGGAGGTCATGGAAGACATCGCCAGTCGGGTGCTGGACAACAGAATGAGGGACAAAGCAAGGTGGGACCAGGTTAAGAATTTCAGAAAGGAGCCACTTCAGGTGGGGGAGATGGTATTGCTAAGGAACTCGGCACTAGAAAGTACTTGGTCGAGACAGTTGGGAAGGAGGTTCAAACCCCTACCGGGTCGCCAAGCGGGTGAGACTGAACACCTTCGAACTGGAAGATTTGGATGGAACTGGATTGAAAGGGCCCTTCCCGGGGCAACAACTGGTCAGGTTTCTAAGCAGGGACCCAGTGGAACAATGGCTTCGGGAGGCCGAAGATAAGGAAACTGAGGAGCCACAAGCTAAAGACTGACCACAACCTTGCCCACACTATCGTTTGTCTCTGACCATGTTCATGGGACTGTCATTTTTTTGGGGGGACTGACACTTTGGCTTGGACTGACCGAGGTTGAAAAGGCATCGTGACTTGGGGGTTTGCAATATCTGGCCTGTGTGACAACGGAAAGGGATATTTGGGGCATTGTACCATAGTTTTTGACGGGAAAAAAATGGGGACATCACAAACGACGCATTCGCATGTATAATAGGGGCATGTTGCGAAGGATGTTGGGAGCATTCTGGAAAAAAGGGGGAGGGATTACCTGCCAAACTGGGGGAATGGGTGCATAAGGAGCTTTGCGGGTGTTGTTTTGTTATACAGGGTCCAAAAGAAAAAAAGAAGATGGAGTTCGGTGACGAAAATGACAGCGGGGCAATCAACAGGCCTACCGGAGGGGAGGAAGCAGGACCTAGCCAAGGGAGGAGAGCGACAAAGAGAAAGTTGTATATAGGACTCATGGGTGGCCCAGTGGTAGGCAGGAAAGGAAGGAAATGCTTGTGTAGGAAACCCTCACCCCTCCGCGAGGGAGAAGGTATAGAAATATCATCTGACAGTGAGGGCGAAAAGGGAAGGGCAAATGTGGAAGAAGTAGGCAACACATAAATGGGAGATAAGGCTCGGGTCTCTAACGAGGAAGGGGCCAACAGGAGCGAACGACGTGAGACTTGGCATGGGGAAAGCGAGGGGGGACAAGGTATGCGCGACGAACCTGAGGAGGACGAGGAGAAAAGGGAAGCCCGCTTGAAGGACGAAGCGATTACGACAATTGCGAGGGGTATGGGACAGGGATAGAGATCCCTTTTACCTACGATCCAAAGAACCTTGTTGGTGGGTATAGCCCCATACAGACTAAAGACAAAGGGGACGAGGAGCAGGATGTGCAAGAAGTCGTAGAAATCAGCAGCGGGGATGAGAGGGATGAGATCTCAAGGCCTAAGGAAGAGGGGCGGCCTCCGATGCACCAACCGGGCGATGGGGCTTTCAGATGGGAGGACGAGTTCGGGTCAATGCCCAGTCATTGGTTTCAGCAATGGACCAATGTAATCAGGCACGAATGGATTATCAAGACTCGGGAACTCACAAGGGTAGGGGTGGAAGCCACACCACTGAATTTTTTCAACGAGGCAGAGTTGCATAAAATTGTAAGGATGAAAAGAGAGATCGAGACCTACGGGCTGGGGGTTAGGAAGCCTGCCGAGGAACGGGGTGGACAAGGAACAGGGCAAGACTAGGCGCAAGGCAGCAATAGAAACTAGGTGTTGACTTAGCATTAAAAAGGATCGCTGCTTTTCTGTCTGCAGAGACATGAGAATGACGAGAACGTGTATAGTATGAGCAAACTTGCTAAGGATGAAGTGAAAAGAGGGTCAGCTAAAGTTGTGTCACGATAATATAGAAGATAGTTTTTTAGGCTACTTTTTGGATGAGCTACCTTGGGTACATAAGACAAAGACATGGGATTTGGGATGAGACCAATTGGGAGACGGTGTATTGTGAATTCTGGATGGAATAAGGATTATGCTTTTGAGAGGGGAAAACCTTGAGTACGGATTGGCGAGCGAACCATGGCATTGAATGATTGGTCGAGTACAAGAGAGGTTAGGGAACCTATGGGTTAAAGGGCGTGAAGAACACTCCTTCCCTAGGAGCTTAATCCAACTGAGTCATGAATGAGACTGAGAATAGCCGAAACCTAAGTGATCAGGAAGAGTGAAAATGGAAGGGGCACCCTTATCTTTTGTTATGGATGAACGGCCGGGTGAGCTAGTGCGGCGTGGGGTCGCGAGCCCCAACTCGAGTGCTAGACGCTAAGTCGGATGTATGCATGGATGATACATTATTGTGAGAAATGGAATGGATGGTACATTACTATGAGAAATGGAAGAAAGAGAACAACACGCAAAAAATGAGATGACCACCTTTTAACCTCCAAGACAGAAATGTGATCCGTAACCTCGAGGCCCACCCCCTCGGGCACTAACATTGAGAATGGAAAGGGATGGCCCTAACTAGGCTGTTCGACTTGAGAATGGAAAAGAATGACCCTAACCAGACTGTTTGACTTGAGAATGGAAAAGAATGACCCTAACCAGGTTGTTCGACTTGAGAATGGATAAGAACGACCCTAACCAGGTTGTTCGGGAATGACCCCTGACAAGGGTCATTCCTTTTGAAATAGGCACTGGGGTCCCCTGCATATTTTATTGAGAAAGATTGATTGAGAATGTACTGGAATGAGCAATAAGAAATGGAAAAGGTCGGTGGGTCGGTCCTTGAAATAGCCAATGGGATGAGAGAAATAGAAAAGGTCGGTGGGTCGGTCATTGAAATAGCCAAAGGGATGAATGAAAGAGATGGAAAAAGGCCGGTGGGTCGGTTCTTGAAATAGCCAATGAGATGAGAGAAATGAAAAAGGTCAGTGGGTCGGTCCTTGAAATAGCCAATGGGATAAGAGAAATGGAAAAGGCCGGTGGGTCGGTCCTTGAAATAGCCAACGGGATGAGAGAAATGGAAAAGGCCGATGGGTCGGTCATTGAAATAGCCAAAGGGGTGAATGAAAGAGATGGAAAAAGGCCGGTGGGTTGGTCCTTGAAATAGCCAATGGGATGGATGAGGGAGATGGAAAAGGTCGGTGGGTCGGTCATTGAAATAGCCAATGGGATGGATGAGAGAGATGGAAAAGGCCGGTGGGTCGGTCATTGAAATAACCAATGGGATGAATGAGAGAGATGGAAAAGGTCTGAAGGTCGGTCATTGAAATAGCCAATGGGATGAGAGAGATGGAAAAAGGCCGGTGGGTCGGTCCTTGAAATAGCCAATGAGATGAGAGAAATTGAAAAGGTCAGTGGGTCGGTCCTTGAAATAGCCAATGGGATAAGAGAAATGGAAAAGGCCGGTGGGTCGGTCCTTGAAATAGCCAATGGGATGAGAGAAATGGAAAAGGTCAATGGGTCGGTCATTGAAATAGCCAAAGGGATGAATGGAAGAGATGGAAAAAGGTCGGTGGGTCAGTTATTGAAATAAACAATTAGATGAACGGAAGAGATGGAAAAGGCCGGTGGGTCGTTCATTGAAATAGCCAATGAGATGAATGGAAGAAATAGAAAAGGCCGGTGGGTCAGCCGCTGAAATTGCCAAGGGGGCGGAAGAAAGATATGAATGAGAAGGACAAAATAAAAGAGGTGAAACCTGAAAGCCAAGAGGGGCAGGGACCGTTGGGACGGTCACAGAGATAGGGTGTTGAGGAATGAGAGAATTGAGGATTGAATGGGCGGAGATGAGAGGCTGTCGGACCAACCATGAGAATCAACCTTGGAAATAACATTGGATTGAATGATTGAGGATTGAATGTTGCATTGCATAGTCAGGGGACCCTAGGCAACTTGAAATGGACTTGGAAATAGCCTTGGAATGAATTTTCTTTTTTTCTAGTCTTTGGCCTCAGCAGGAGGGGGATACTGGTGCCCACACCACGACCCCAAAACCTCTATCCCTGTAAGGGAAAAAGTCTCGGCGCGACCTGTTCCTCTTGTAAGGGGATGAGGGTTAAAGGACCAAGGCACCTACCACTTGGATCACTGCGGGACGTCCGGAACTGACCCCGACAACGAACTCTAGTCGAGAAGTTCAAGTTGCGCCTCGTGTTGAACGCCTAAACGTCAAAGGGTGAGGGAACCAAATGGGCGAGAGAGCCATTCTTTTTCTAGTCTCTTTTGTTCTCCCCAACCACACGTCATGCCGTTGAGGGGCAGCACGGCCGCTTGGAATGGACCACGACGCTCGCGTTAAGTTGAGCAGCACTGTCCTGAGGGAGGAATTGGGCATGGTACCGGGTGGAAGCCACAACCACCACGGGGCATTGACACTACTTGAAAGGAAGAGGTTGGATCCAAGAAAACACCACTCGGGAGGAACGATTCGCGAGGAAGCCCTTACGGCAAGAAGGGGTCCTGGAAGGCTTGGACTGGACCTGCCTTCCAGATGTGAGGAGGTACCTCAGTAATGACGCCCGTCTCGTAAGCGGCAAAAGGTCGGACGGAGTAAGGGCATGGGGTGAGTTATCAGCAGGGGGAGGACTGATCACCCTTCCTTTTTGGGGCTGATGGGCCGGCATCCGCCTACTCGTTGGTGGACCAAAGGTTGCGTACCTCCGAGTGAGAACTAGTCGTGCGATGGGGACATCGCATTTTGAGTGGGGGGAAGGTGTGCCATCTACCGAAGAAAAAGCGTGCAAAAGAGAAGGATATCATGAGCGTAAGGATGAATGAGTAATTGATTTTGCGCAGGCTTGAGAAAAGGTCTGGCAAGATGTCCAGAAGAGAAACGAGTGAGAAATTGACGTTGCATGAGCTTGAGAAAAGGCTTGGCAAGCGACTTGTGTGATTGATTTGGTATGCGCCTGAAAATGGGCCGAGCAAGACGTCTGGAAAATAAAAGACTTGTATGATGGACTATGTATGGATCTGAGAGAAAGACTGGCAGACTGGGAAACAAATGAGTATTTGGTTTGCATAAGTCTGAGAAAAAGATCTGACAAGGTGTCTGAAAAAGAGATGCACAAGGGATGAACTGGCAGCATGCATGAAAAAGTTAAAAATAAGCAAGGAACAAGAAAGGACAAAGAGCGATATGAATGCGAAATTGGCAGGCCCTGAGGAAAGTCGGGCGAAAGGGCCCGAGGGAGATGCATGTGGATTTGGCAAAGCCTGAACATCGGGGAACGGTAAAGGGAAAACATGGATTGCACGGGCCGAAAAGTAGATTACTTTTTTTTATGACTCTAAGAATAATGAATGAGACAAATCCAAAATGTTTTGTCGATGAAATAGGAAGACAAATTTGAAATTACGAAGCACTTAAGGGGAGTTGTGTCTGGGCTCACTGATTCGAAGTGGGTATTACCACAGCAAAGGTGGCGATTGTACTAGACAAATATTCTCCCTTTCGGAGCAAATGCCTGACATTGAGTCGTATCCGAAAAACTTGCCTACAATTTGTTATCAACAAAGTCAAGACATAGAATGAGAAAACCAATTGTGTTATGACAACAAATTGTCACCCAGGGAATAAAGCCAGGATACCAGTAGTTAAATACATGAAGCACGGAGAGCCCCGTCTGCTTCATGTTACTAAAGTTGAAAGGATTATGGGCTGCCCTGCTCGGTATACAGAGTTGACTGAAGAGGAAGTTTGCATCTCAATTGAGGGAAAGATAAAGAGGCAGAGCTATGACGGAAATGAACAACTTGGTCTAAGTTGTAGAACCTTCGACTCCCCCATACCCTCCTCCACCCCAAGGGGCGGAAGCTAAGGAAGACATTGAGAAAGGAATGGGAAAAGAACAAAACGGACACTGACAAACTAACCACCCATAACACCTCACCCTCCTCTCCCGTTTATCCCTCCAAAATCCACTAACAAGAGATTGGTGCGCGATGACGACAACGCGAATGAGTGGGGGGAATGTGTCGGGACTGGTGGGTTCCGAATAACTTCCCACTACTCGAGAGATTGAATACAGACAATTTATGCACAACAGAGAAATCTGGAGTAAGGACGCAGGAGAGAGAAAAAACAAAGGATTAGGCCGCAGAAGGGAGTGATGCCCTAAGGAGAGAACCACAGGAGGAAAGAACTAGCGACGGCAAGCAAGCGAGCGCAAGAACAGGGGCACATAGAACATAGCAGGAGGCCGGGAGGGCCATCAGAATGCAATAAGACTAAGGCAAAAGGACCCTTTGAACTAGCAATTGCAGCGCGACAGCAATAAGGGAATGAGGAAGTCAAGGGATGGGCGGCCAGAAGCCGCGGGAAGCCAGGAAATGAGGGTCCAACGTGGGGCCACCTATGGGAGCCTCGGAGCGGAGGCCCACGACCAAAAAGATCAGCACTCACAAGGCGCGAGGAAATACTAAGGAGAGGGGTTGCTATGGGGCGACAAGACGCCCAAGGGGCATGGGACACCTCGGGGAAAGGCACCCGGGGCCACGTGGGACGAAGTAAAAATAATGGCGTCCGGGGCGAAATGTGTCGGGGACCACCAACGGGACTAAGTGTCGGGGACCGCCGACGGGACTAAGTGTCGGGGACCACCGGCGAAACTAAGTGTCGGGGACCACCGACAGGACTAAGTGTTGGAGACCACCGACAGGATAAGTGGCGGGGACATGTGAAAGTCCCAAGAAGAAATGGCGGCACCACATGAGGGAAAAATAATAAATGCAAGGTGCACCGTCAAGATCGACATTTTGACCACCAAGAATATTAGCACCACTAGTGCAAGTACTAGTGGTGACAAACGGGAAGGCCAAAAGGAAAAGAAAAAGAAAAAAAACTGAAGTGGGATGCAATCCGAAAAATCTCAGATCAGCCTACCTCAAGAAAATAGAGTCAAATAAGACCACATGTGAAAAATTGCCCTCCGGGAGAAAATCAGAGTAGGAGAGACCATTGTGGGACAAATGTAGGAGTAAAAGAAGGCTCCCATGGGCATGGGAAGACCATTATTGCAGTCCGAGAAATAACGGACTGCACCTTGGGCATAGGGAGGGCCAAAACTAAGAGGAAGAGGCTAGAAAAGGGCCTTAACGACCACTTGACACTTGACATGCTAAAAAAAAGAGAGAAAAGAAAAGAAAATGGGGGGGAATAAGACAAAAAGAGTGAGAGGGAGTGAGTGAGTTGGCCGTCAATAGGGATTGCCATAGGTAGGGACTGGCAGGTCCCTACTGTCCAAGAAAGGGGGAGAAAAAGAAAAGAAAAAAAAAGAAAAGAAAAGAGAAAACGCCTTAACGGTCAGAAACGGTCACTTGAGGAGACTCATCCGTGACCAGATTCATTCTGGAATATGGCGGTTACAAAGGACTTTGATTTTCTTTGATTTTTGCAGAGAAAATCAAAGAAAATCAAAGCCTCTTGCAACCGGAATAAAACGGAATGCATGCATGAGGAGAAACACATGTTTTAGGTGCATCCGGAGCCAAAATCAAGACCGGATGCATTTGGGAATTGGCCGTTTTTTTTTCTTTTGAGTAGGGGCTAGTTGTGGGGCATTGGGGCTAAGGAATTAACCCCCATTGCAGTCCGAGTTGCAACGAACTGCATGGGGGAGAAAAAACACATGTTCTAGGTGCATCCGGAGCCAATATTGAGCCCGGATGCAATAGAAAATTTAACGCTTCATTTTCTTTCAATATGGGGCAAGTTGTGGGGTTGTGGGTTTGGAAAACAACCATGACTGCAGTCCAAGAAATTACGGACTGCATGAGGATGCCAAGGCCAAGGGGGAATGGGCTTCGGCAACCCCGGAAAGGCTAGAAAGGAGCAATTTCGGCAAAGAGTAAGTACAGACGGTAAACGGCAACCGTGAGATGAGATCTCACGGCCTAGAAAAATTGGCATACACATAGAAATAATGGGACCAGCAAGGGCAATGGGCTCTAAAAAAAATAAAAAGGGACAC
This sequence comes from Chara braunii, assembly GCA_003427395.1. Taxonomy (NCBI): domain Eukaryota; kingdom Viridiplantae; phylum Streptophyta; class Charophyceae; order Charales; family Characeae; genus Chara; species Chara braunii. Next base: position 1,443,383 of record BFEA01000216.1, read on the forward strand.
CGTCCGAAATGTTGTCAGGGACCAAATGGGTCCAAATAATAAGAAATTGAAAAAACGAGACACGCGTCGGTGGCACCGCAGACGGGACAAAGAAATGGAGCTAGAAGGAAAATGGCGGGGACTTGGGATGTCCAAGGGAACCAGGGGCAAACACAAGGAATAATTGTGCAAGCGAGCGACACCGTCGAGATCAATGATCTAAACGGATTAGTGCAAGCACTAGTGGGAGCAAGTGAGGGAGTCATGGGAGAAAGAAAAGTGGAATAAGGGTGTTGGGAAGGCTGCCCAACGGTCCGGGATATCTCGGACTAGCAAGGCATAAGAAAATAGAGCCTTGAGAGGCCCAACATGAGAAAAAGGCTGCCCTTAGAAAATCGAAGCAAAAGGGGCTCAAAATTGGGCAAAAGGGATCAAAATGGAGCACCCTAGGAGCATGGGGGTGCCATTATTGGAATCCGAGATGTAACGGTCATGAAACAATCATAAACCTGGCCTTGAATGACGCCCTAGGGCCTAGAAAGAGGATACACAACAGTTTATCACTTGTCACAACAGAAATAAAAGAAAAAGAAAGAAGAATGAGAGAAAAAGGGGGGAGAATGAGACAAAAAAGGAAGAAAAGAGTGGAGGAGAGTGTGCCGGCCTATTGGGACCTGCACAGCAGGGACTGGCAGGTCCCAACAGTGACCTCATCCCTCCTAGAATGAGGGAGGGCAATCCGGATTGCAGAGGTATGGCCCTTAGGGCCATATCTCAATTAAATCAAAATTAAAAAGCTGAAAATGAGAGGAAATCCAAAAAGGAAGTGACAGTTTTTCTTATGGGCCATGGATCTCAGATCAGATCTCATGGTACAGAAGGACTAGCGGTTTTTTGTAGGCCAGCTCAAAACGGCCAGCTCCGGAATGAGGTGGTGTCTCGTAAAAAATTAAAACAAATATCTTTGTCGGATCAATGTGAAGCAATTATTTTAGGATCTCTTCTGGGAGATGGTTCACTCAAAATATTCAATAAGAATGCAAGATTCTTTATTCGACATAGCCAAATTCAAGAAGAATATTTTCTATGGAAGGCTAGTGCACTGCAAGAAATATCACCTTCGGTACCTTCTGAAAAAAGTGGTTATAGTCAAAATACAAAATTGTTATTTCAAAGTCGTGCTCTCCCTCAACTAACAGAAATTCATAAAATAACACGTCACCTAGAAAGTAAGGCAACGAAATTACCTTAGGCGGACTAAAAAACAAAGGAGCGAAGCAATGAGTATGAGTTCTCAAAAGCATCTTACAGAACGTTCCGCTACTGACCCTGAAGATCAATGGCAAACAATAGCACTCGGAGCTCCCATAGTAGTCTCCTGTGGACCCTCGGTCAACCGTGGGAAGTCGGTGGATTGTATGTAGAAAAGATTTGATAGTAGGGGACTAAGGCCGAAGGGCCGCCGCCTGGCGGTATATAACACCACCAATGGTACTTGCCAAAGCTCGCGCTGCGCTGCGCGCCTATTGCTAGGCTGCTGTGGGAGCCTCTATGGAAAAGGGTGATACGACCTGTGGAATTTCGAGTAAATGGAGGCTACGCTGTAGCAATTGCAGGTCATCACGGGGGGCACGCAACCCGTGCTGCTGGCCCGGCGGGGCATGGCAAGCGCCGTAGCGTAAGCTGGCAGGAAAGTTGGGACAGGAGGCGAAACGACATCTCGTTACAACACACGCTTTCTCCTGTGCGAACCCTCTACGTCCGAGATGACGCTGGATGTCACAAAATTCGAAATGCTTTGTTTTTTCTCTCCGATCTGTCAGCTATTTTGTCTTGAGAAATTTGCCAAATAAAAGGAGGCTCGACTCTTGCGAGAGCCGACGAAGGCCTCTAGCCGTCCGGTAACCAAGTATGGAGTCCTATTTGTGCGGATTTTCCTACAGCTCCAATAAAGAGTAAAACACAAATAGCTGCAAATAGGTATTAAGAACGTAGTCAACACCACAAAGAATAAAGAAATCCCATCTAGACCTAGCAATACGACAAGCACGAAGTGGCAGACGCGAACTTTCGACGTCTTAGGCGAAAACAATGCGCGCTCTTGCGCCTCATGTCACCAAGTCAAGGCAACTTCGTTGCGAGTTCGAAAACAAAAGACAAAACCATAAAGACACATACCAGGGCTCGAAGAGCGGGAACCAGGCCGGTCAACGGGTCACACTAAGGTTGCGTTATCCACTGAGAAGCCTCCCCGGAGCGCTAGCTATGATGAATTTCGGGCCAGTGGCCGTGAAAACAAAACAAATAAAAATCCACAAAAAACGAATTCGAGCTTCCTCGATAATCGAGTCTTTATGGTTTTGTCTTTTGTTTTCGAACTCGCGCCCTTATTTGACTCATTCTGACCCGCGCGCGTTATCAATAGATGGGTAATCAACTCCCATACGGTCAGTATCCGCCAGAAGTCGCGGGTTCAAATCCCGTTTTTCCCAGGAGTGACCAATTTTGAAGAATTAGCCAAAATTTTGACTGGAACCTCCGACCGAGTGACGCAAGCAAAATTGATAATGAATGCGTCGGTGCGGACAATCAGCAGGGAAGTCATGGGTTCCCGTTTGAAACAAAATCAATAAAATAGCTAAAAGCATGAAAACGGATCCAAGGTCCGCACCGACGCATTCATTATCATTATTTTGCTTGCGTTTGGAAAGTCTTGCCAGAGAAGGTGATAGCCCTGTATATTTTGTCCAATGGTTTTCGATGTACTTCACAGTTGGGCAGTACCTTCCTTAGGCAATGTTTCAGGATTCGCTCCGCCTTAAAGCCTTGCTTCCTATTGCAGCAAAATCTCTGGACTTCAATATCCAGAAACCTTAGGTCAAATTCATTTCCGAACCGTGCGAGATGGTCGCCCATCACACGCCTTCGGCGCCTTCGGTCGGGGACCCGGCTCTTGCGAGCCCTTTGGCACGCGTCCCCGGGTTTTGGTGATCTAGCCATGAGCAGGTTGAAGAGAGTCCTAACGGGCCTTGGAGGACCGAACCCGTTTTTGTTTGGGTTTCCCACTCAAGCTCCAGTCTCCGAAGACTCATCAATATTTGGTGTTCGATTGTATCGAAGCATTTGGACCTTCGGCCTTCTATGTACCTAGGTACTTGACCTATCAATTTTCATTTCCAAGCGGGATTAGCAACTGTTTTTCATACAGCTTCGCTCCCGAATCATTTTTGGGGGAAGGAGCCTAAATCGACGGACTTGGACCGCGAAACCGCATTGGACAATGATTCGAAGACTTTGTCGCATTTCTTCAAGGAACTTTTGACCCAATATTTAGAAGTTACTTTTTTATTTCCGCCAGTAAAGGCGATATAACTTGAGGCTCGCCAGAGTCAACTAAAAAAATCATAGCAAAAAAATCAAGACCTAATAACACAAGTAAACCTGAAGTATTACAAAATACATGATGGTAGAGGCCACTCGCCAGAGAGAGCTTGTGAAAGTAAGTAGACAATGGATCAGTGAGCAACTGGCGTGTTTGGTCGCTTTCTTGGTTCACGAGGGGCTGCCTTGGTTGAAGATGGAAAGCGTAGACGTATGACGCCGCCTTCGGCCTACGAGGTGAGATAAAGGGGTAGAAAGAATCGAATATGATCCAAATCGTTCGCCCGTGGGATTCAGACGCGAAGCGTCTGCTCTTCGAGCCTGGAAATAAAAAAGTAACTTCTAAATATTGGGTCAAAAGTTCAAATCCTGTAGGATGCTGAATTCTTCGGGAGAGTGGCCCTTTAGGTAATACCGGTGAAGTCCACCAATAAAGGTGGATCGCAGGGATTTTCGATTCCAATCCGGTTGGTTGGTTCGGCCCTACTTTGCCCTGCTTTCCTAAAATTACGCTTACCATGATTCTCATTTGAAACAATACCAATGGTAGCCCAAAATGGAAAGAAACAAAAAAGGGAAAAGGAAGAAAAAGTGCATTTGGTCCAAAAAAAGAGCCAGATGCACCAAAAATTGAAAAATTGGACTTAGGGGCTCAAAATTGAAGCAAGGGCTACTAGGGGGTAGCTCGGATAATTGCTAGCCTTGGATCTCAGCCAGATCCAAGGCTGAAAATGTGCCGCCATATAGAAAAATGCTCCGGCCTACTCAAAGGAGGCCCAAACTTGAAAAAATCGAAAGCCTTTTTCTTTCAAGTATTGCTGCCCCTTGGGCATTAGGACCCTAGGGGGGGCATTTGAGCAATGAAAAAGAGGCCGGGGTAGGCCAAGAGGCAGTCCGAGTTGGTACCAACCACTTGGACTGCATGTTCTTGGCCAAAATGAGGCCCAGGTACCTCCAGGAGGGCCTAGTGAGAGAATTTTGCCTAATGAGGCCCAGGTACCTCCAGGTTCACCTCAAGGCTCATGGGGAGGCTCGTGGGCTGGCCGGACTGCTGGTTTCAACCTACATAAGCTGAGGATGCAGTCCGCCACTCTCACATTTGCATGAGGAGTGCCCATGCTGCCCAAGTGAGCTCACAAGAGCACCTTTGCACTTGGAGTGAGAGGGGAGGAACCCATGCTAGTGGGAAAGCTTAGAGGAGACTAGGAGGTAGTAGGGAGGACTCTAGAGGATAGTGATGGTGGGAGAGATGCTTGGGAGGTGATCCGTCATATCCCTCCTGGGTGTAGGAGAAAGGGAGAGGCTAGAGGAGCCCCATTAGCCCTCCTAGAGGAGAAGACTTTATAACCATAGCTGGGGGAGTTTGCCATAGCCTGAAAGAAAGCAAGGGAGGAGGAAAGAAGGGCTTGGAGAAGAAGGAAGCCATAGCCAAAAGAGGATTGTGCAAGGAGAGGAAGCTTCATCAAGAGGCACCAACACCAAGGAATCAACAAGGTAAGAGGAATAAAGAGGCTTCTTCTCCCTCATCTTCTTATTCTTATTCTTCCTCCTTTTCATCTTCTTCCTCTCCTCCTTCTTCTTCCTCTTCTTTCTCCTCACTCCCTCCTTCTTCCTTCTCTTCTCTCCCCCCTTCATCTCCTCCTTCCTCCTCTTCACTTCAATTCTCTTTGTCTTCCTCCCCCTTCTTCTCCATCTCCATCTCCCTCATCTCTTTCCCCTTCTCCTTCATCTTCTCTTACTTCACTTTCTCTCTTCCATAGGCTACTCAAACTCTTTTCTTTCACTTATGCACTAGGAGGTAGTACTCCGATTCTTTCCTAGATGTTTCTTGATACAATCTTAATGATATGGGTTCTCCAAACTTGTGTTTTTCACACTCACACTAGTAGGTAGTGTAGCGCTTCACATATGGATGCTTCTTGATGCAATCTTGGTGATTTGGGTTCTTCAAACTTGTGTTTTTCACACTCACACTAGTAGGTAGTATAGCGTTTCACACATGGATGCTTCTTGATGCAATCTTGGTGATTTGGGAGCCTCAAACTTGTGTTTTTCACACTCACACTAGTAGGTAGTGTAGCGCTTCACACATGGATGCTTCTTGATGCAATATTGGTGATTTGGGAGCTTCAAACTTGTGTTTTTTACACTCACACTAGTAGGTAGTGTAGCGCTTCACACATGGATGCTTCTTGATGCAATCTTGGTGATTTGGG
>BFEA01000216.1:1451834-1468080 GCA_003427395.1 Chara braunii
ATGGGTGATCGACGTTTGGTTGCTGCTACAGGGAGCTGATTGGATTAGGAGTTCTCCTTGTTTTCCCTCTCTCTCTCTCTCTCTCTCTCTCTCTCTCGCTCTCTCTCTCACTCTCTCTCTCCTTCTTTCTCTCTCTCTCTCTCTCTCTCTCTCTCTCTCTCTCTCCCCCCTCTCTCTCTCCCCCCTCTCTCTCCCCTCTCTCTCCCCCACTCTATCTCTCCTTTCGCCTTGCCCCCTCTCTCCCTTCCCCTCATTTGGCATATGACTAACCCCTTCTCCCCTCACTTGGAAACATTGCAAGGGTACGGACGGTGACCGAAATCAGACCTCACTTGGTAGAGAAAGAGGACAAGGGGAGGATAGTCGGTCCCTTGTGCCACCAAGAAGGCAAAAGAAAGGACGTTTGAAAAAGTGGGAGAAAGGTGGGATCCGGAAGAAAGCATCAGTTGAGAGAGAGGTCAGTTTGACTCAACCATTTCCCCGACTGCATGACTATGAGAAGAGAATGGGCTGATTGAGCAACAAGAGGGAACAAAGAGCAGCCAAGGAATTTTGAAAAGATAGGCATGTGGGAAGGGCTATGTGTTGACCCCCAACGGGGGATTGTATGAATTTTTTTGCTTTTGTGGGATTGTGCAGGTGAGTGATGGCTAGAAATGCCTTGAGCGGGATAAGGGCGAGAGGAACTGGGCACCAAGAGTGAAAGGGAAGAGGGACAAAGGGGCTATGGGACCCTTGACATAGAGCCAACCCATGAAAATGACTTTTGCGCATGAAGACTTGGAGTGTAAATGAGAGTGCAATCGTACCAAGGAAATTGTGATGATGTGTGGGCATGCTTTTGAGGACCCTGAAAAGACTAAGGGGCCTACTTCAATAAGGAGGAAAGCAAAATATGAGACCCGATGGATGCGTAAGGGCGAGGGAGAGAACGGCTCCGCCGCACCCCGATGACGCCATATAGCCACAATGCTTAGGGAAATGGTGCGTGGCCTAAGGATGACGCTTAGCCTACGCACAAGAGAAGAGAAATACTCAAAGAACCCTTGGACTGCATGCGTATTGGAAGGAGCAATTGTATGAGAACACGACAAAGAATAAAAAAAAAATCAGCGTCGCGACCAGCGAGACTACCATCCGGCGTGAGGGCTGAGCTACATCCCCAATGTCAAAGCTCTCTCGCGCGATGGCCCACCCCCATTCATCTCAAAGCACTAGGTGGGGGTGACCTTGGGACGAATGGCCTGCGCCCTGAGCATGAGTGTGGGCAGGCCGAGCCAACTGGGACCCGCAGTGTGGTCGACTAAGGCTCGAAAGTCTACCGGGTTTGGCCCTACACCGGCCTACCTTCTGCTTCCCGGTTCCCCTAGTCTTTTCCTAGATAGGTGCCATGACTCCCCCATTCGAAGTCTCGCTGGCCCCATCGTGCTCTGTCTCATCCCCAAGGTCTGAGAAGTCGTCAATTCCAGTCGTCTGAACATCATGGTCGACGAACATTAGTTGGTCTTTCTTTTTCCAATCCTGGGGAAGTCTCTTCTTTCTACCATCTCTCTGACTTTGATGAACGGACCCAAGCTTTGCCTCTATATCTAAGGCTTTCTTGTTGAAAGAGACAAAGTTATGTTGGTCGACGTAGGCCTCATCCACCAGTTTATTTTTGACATCTAAGGGCAGACATCTCAAATAATTTGTGAGGAGTACCTGCTGGTCGTAGCGCACACCAGGTATCACGAGCAGACGTTCTACAGTGTCTGCGAGCTCGCGGACATTCTTGTACCTTTTGGCACAAAGATTGTTGATCGCGTCGGTGGCCTTCTGAGTCCCTTGAGGGTCATGCCACCTATTGTACACAGTCTGTATGAAGTCCTCCAATATCAGGGTTTGGGCCCATGTATCGAAATTCTGACCGTAGCCTTGTTGTTGCACTAAGCCATTTAACCAACGTGCTGCCGATCCCTCTAAAAAGGAGGCAACGACTATATCTTCTTGCTCTGGTCTGGTGAGCTTATGCCTCACATAAGTGGGCACAGTCCTCACCCAGGTATCCAGGTCCTCGTCCTTCTTCCTGTCACTAGAGAAGGGTTTTGGACTCAGCAAGGGAATCTTGGGTATCTGCTACATAGGTTGGATTTGGCCAGGTGATTGCTGCAGTGGCTGCATAGCCATGGAGACAGGTTGCTGCACGCTAACCTGTGGTTGTCCAGACAATGGCACTGTAGCTGCCACTGTCCTTGATGGTACGGGAGAAGAAATCAGAACCTGACCACTGACTACTGGTTGACTACCTGAAAGAGGAATGCGATGCATAGGAGAGAAAGAGGGCCCTGTAGGTGACGGCGTCACTGATGGACCCGCAACCGAAGGGGGAGCTACAACATATTGAGGCTGCCTCATCACTGGACGAGGAGCCTGCAGTGCAGCCAGAATTCGTTTCTGGCCGTCCACTACTTCGGCCAGCACTTCCTGCTGGACAACCTACGTTTCTGCCACACAAAGGAGTGAGGGACACAATGCTTGCATTGCAGGGTCAAGTGTCGACTCGTCTAGTGCCTCTAGATTTCTTAATTCCTGCCTCTAGCTTTTCTAGTGATAGCCCTTTGTCTCCTCGATGCTGCATCTCTCAATTGCTGTTGTAGTTGATCATGCAGTTCTTTCGCTTGGAGGATCTCATAATCCTCGAGTGTGAGTGGAATCTGCTGGCTGATTTGTGATCCAACGGATTGACTAATAGAACTCTGAGAGATACCCTAACTTACACTTGACGAAGAGGCTTGGGACAAGGTCTGTGAAACTGTAGAGGAGGTAGTCATCGAAACCTCAACCTGAACTCTAGTGTCCGCTAGTCTTGCTGCTGCAAGTGTCCGTTCAGCGTTGGTTGTCGTTGTCCTAACGCTCTCTAATATCATCCTTTCCCTGGTTTCCCTTCGCAGCCGCCTTTCCTCTCCCTGGCCTAACACGAAGAAGGTAATCGGTTGACTGAGTGCAGTTCTACGAGTCACTCTAAGATGTTCCACTACTCGTTCCTCCTCGCTACCGCCTGCATCACTCATGAGCTACAGTGTGTGTGATCTAAACTAGAGTCCACACTGAATCCTACCTCAGCATGACACACGACCGGGTATGAACAATCAACTAACTCCGGTCAGCCTAGAGAGAAGTGAAGTGGTAACCAGTAATCAATGTGGGGTCCTAGAGGTAAGTTCAATTCTATTTTTAGCTTACTCTAACACAGAATGCAATGCAGCAAGGAAGGAACTAACTTATCTGCAGTTGTCTGTCAGTTGTTAACAAGTCTGTACAAATGAGTAATCAAAAATAAAAATAATTACCTGTGGAGATGCACGCTGGATGACAATTCATCTAATTAGTGCCACAGTGAACCATTACCGTAATCCCCCCTCTCCCTGTATCCTTCTTGAGTGTCACTTTGTTTCAACGTCCTGAGCATTTGGTTGAGCGGCGTGTCTGAAGGTGTGCAATCCGGCCCACCCATGTGCCCCAAGTCTATGTCGAACCTGCCGTCCCCTGCACTTTATTTACCCTTGCATGCAACGAGCCTTACACCCGGTTTCATCTGGCTGATCAAGAGGCAGTTAAAGGACAGCCCCCAAGGTCCTCAGGAATTATTTAACATCGCAGACAGGAGGACGATCATAGCCAGGGTCAACACCGAGTCCCGCCAGAAATATTTATAGACAGTCTGATGAGCGTCCGTTCAAAGGGCTGACATGCCCAGCCCTGCATGACCTCTATTGCGCAGCAGAAGAACCAAGGACTTGCGGCAAAGCATGCGTGTACTAGGCCCAGCGGGTTGGCATGGTGACTGTGACCCGAGTGCTTCGTCCAGGGCCCTTCAGAGGCTTCGCCCGTCTCCCACCAGCTTGCTGCCCAGGAAGAATGTCGACTCTCAAGGTTGAGTGCTCGCGACACCTCACATTGAGAGGACTCTCAAGACAAGACTCACTTCCTCACGGTATGAAGTAATGAAGAGGGTAGATAAGGAAGAGAGCAACGTACCCCATAATGCTGCCCCCAACCACAGATTTCTCACCGGCAACCTGATGTGCATTTATGATGACCGGTCTTTGCCTCGGCACAACCAACAGCAGAATGTAGATCCACCTCGGATTAAATGCCACATCAGCAAGATCTCATCATCCAGCGCACACCCCTAATGTCACCACATAGCTTCCTGGCGCGCCCACACGACCATGGGCAAAGCCCAAGCCTTATCACTGCCCCGCACCTCGTGCGAAGCACCAAACAGCAATTGCGAAGAACCAATGAAACGCAGTTCGAACCAGCTCCGATACCAAATTGCAAGCAAAATGAGCAATAGCGAGATGACAATGTCCAGAATACACAATCACATTGAAGGTCAGATAGTATCACAGTGTCCAGAAAGCAGAAATGCACCAATATAACACCAATGAAGAATCGTAACACTGAAAACCAATGTCAATGAGAGCTTGCTCTCGCCACCACCAACATGAGTGTCCAGGCCCTATCTCCCTACTTGGCGCTCGGCGCTCATCCTACTTCCTACACAGCTACAGTCTGTTTACTAATTGACAATGCAACTGTTGACGTCAGCAGTTCACGAAGTACTTGAAGACGTCGCCCAATGCAGATCATCGCCAATACCAGGTATGTGCCCTCACATCATCATCATCATCATCCTTCTCTCTCTCCCCTCACGTACTCCCACGTCTTCCCTCTGTACACCCGAAGACCACCCCTGTGCCTCACTGTAGTCCAAGCCCATCCAGCTATGGAGGCTGGGCTATGGCGCTGCCCTCAGCAGCGCCCTGCTCCCTGCACAACCGCACGCGCTAGCACCTTGCCTCTCAGCGCCAGCAGCAGCCCACGAGCGTCCGCTCCAGCAGCGCTGCCGCCAGCATGCAAGTGCTGAATGCCTGGCCAGGCAGCGAGCTCTTTCCTATATGGAAAGAGACTGCCTCTCTCGGTGGCCTGGCTGGCCTGGGCCTGTGCCCAGAAGCTTCCGGTAGGCCCCAGGAGGTTGTGCCTCTGATGCTGCTGCTGGGCCTCCGTTCGGTTGGGCCTCCCAACTGCCTGTGTATGAGGCTGCGATTCTCGCCCAGGGCCTGCATTTTTGGAAAGGCCTGGAAGGCCGTGGAATGTCTTGCTGCTCGGCCTGTGTTTCCCTCAACCAATTGGCGCGTCGAAACTGCCTGAACCCCAAATACGAAATTGGCAGCTGAGGGCCTCTCGTGATTTGTTAGACCCTCCTTCACTTAGGGCGGGCACATCTGCAGCAGGGCCCCCTTAGGCCTGCCGAGGTCCCAGATCCTCGCACAAGGATCCACTAACTCGCTGACAAAAAAAATAAGACACGGCATTTATCCATCACAAATGCACAAGATATTAACAACATCGGAGTAGTTTGATGGAGGACCCTAATCCACATGCCATCAATCAGTAGAACAGCAGTAATAACAACAATACACTTACAATTGCGAGGAATGAGCCCTCGTGTTACATGGTGAGCCTGCACGCGCTCCATTTCCGGGGCCCGACGGTTGCTGAGGAGCCCCCAGGCCACGTGCCCATCGGACACGTGCCCTGGAGGCCCTTGGCGACCCCCAGGCTGCAGGTTTCAATTACAGGCAGCATTCATTTATTTATTTATTTATTTGGTGTCCTCAGTGTCCTATTTTTGTCTGTTCAGACGTTGTTTCGGATTTGCAGGCCCCAGATCTACGCCTTGGGCTGGGTACACCGGGGCAGGGCCGTTTTTAGGCCAGGCAAGTTTTGCGCCCTGCTGCATCAGCAGTACGGTTTTGGGCCCAGAATGCGTAGGCCGTTTTGGGCCAGCATCAGAGGTGCGCCCAGCCAGGCCCAGCACTAATAGTTGGGCTGCGGGTGGGCACACACACAGTTCAAGTAGCTCACTTCTTGGGCGACACGCTGCTAGACCAGTGCTGCGCTGCATTAGAGTAGAGGAGTAGGTAGGCAGAGGGGGCGGAGGCCATACCTGCGTCGGCGAGCGTACCTGCCATTATAGCTGGGGCTCCACGCCGGCGACCTGCACATGATGACGAAGACGGCAGTCAGTACCAGGCCGCCACCTGCAGGTGAGACAGCGAGGAGGACGACATCTTCTTCTTCCTCATCCTCCATCTCTCCTCCCTCCTAATTTCTCTTTCTTCTTCTTCTTCTTCTTCTTCTTCAGAGAGAGAGAGAGAGAGAGAGAGAGAGAGAGAGAGATTACTGGTAGAGGTTACATCGGGCATACACCCAGGATCTGATTCGACATTTCGCGGAAGACATTGATTGGACACTCGGCAAGGGACTATTTTTTTGGACTTCACTACCGCAATCTTGCTCTACTCCCTCGCCTCCACCTTGGACTCACCTCTCCGCCCATCTCTCATCCTTGGTATCTCCCCCATGTCTGTGTGCAAGGAGGGACCTTTCTTCTGTGTATGTGGTCCCTCCTCCCTCTCTCACATGTGTGGTGTATGATGGGGTGTCGCGTCAGCATCTGACAGGTCAGGTCATATCTTTGAGTCTTCTGCTGCGCTACATTGTGCTATTTTTGTATGTATCTGGATGTACATTGCTTGTCGATGCTTGGCTGACACTGCATTGTCCATACGAGTCATTTTCATCACTTTGCGGATCCTTGGCTCCCCTACATTGCCCGATTGGGCATGCTTCACCTCGGGGGGCCCTTATCAGACATACAAGTCTTCTGGGCTACGGCCCCTAGCAAGCCCGTGCCCGCCCTAAGTGAAGGCGGGCCTGAATATCCATATGAGGCCTGTTTTCGACATTTTCCATCTGTGGGTACTCAGACAGTCGCAGCACGCCAGTTGGTTACAGAGCAACGTGAGCCTCCAGGCTCTTCCCGAAGCAAAAGGGCTGTGCTGTACAGCTGAGCCCAGGGCTCAGGTGGTTGCGCCCTGGGCACACGCTGTGTGAGGCCGACACATCACGGACTGGTTACGGGCCAATGACGAAGCAGCTGCAAGGAAAATGAACAGAAGCGAGATGACAATATTCAGATTGCACAATCACATTGAAAGCCAAATTGTAACAGTGTTCAGAAAGCAGCATTGCACCAATATAACACCAACGGAGAATCGTAGCACTGAAAGTCAATGTCAATGAGAGCTTGCTCTCGCCACCACCAACATATGTATCCAGTCTCTATCTCCCTACTTGGCGCTCGGCGCCCAGCCTACTCCCTACACAGCTACTACTAACCTACTAATTGACAATGCAATTGTTGACGTCAGCAGCACCCGAAATACTTGAAGTTGTCGCCCATGCAGAACCATCGCCAATACCAGGTGTGTGGCCTCACAGCATCATCATCATCATCCTCTTGATCCCTACAATGTCTAAGATCTCCCAGGGCCCAAAGTACTGTGGCATCAGTTTTCGTGAAATTCCCATCTCCTGACCTAGTTCAGATGACTTTACCCAGACTCTATCACCTACCTGAAAGTCAGAGGGCCGTCTATGTTTATTCTCAAATGCGATCATAGCATCCTGAGACTTCATAATATGTTCAACGGCCTGCTGCAGCATCTGTTCATACTTGACAGCAAACTCTATGCTGCCAGGTGCTGCAGTGGGTTGCCTTTCTGGTAGCAGAAAGTCAAGTGCACTTCTGGGCTTCCAACCAAGATGCAGCTGGTTGGGAGTCATACCAGTAGTACTGTGCACAACATTGTTGTACAGGCTGGCGACGAGAGGTAACTTCTCGTCCCGGTTATCCTGACTTGGCTTAATATAATGCCGAAGCAGGTGTTGTACTACCCGGTTCATTTGTTCTACCTGGCCATTTGACTCAGGGTGATTCCCTCACGTCATTTGGAGCTTGGTACCCAGCTGTTCAGTTGTCGTTTGCCATAGTTCGCTGGTAAACCTTACATCCCTGTCACTTACTATCGACGTAGGTAGTCCAAAATCCCTGACCCAGTTATCCAGAAACAGTTTGATGACATAGTCGGTTTCAGTCTTGCATACTTAGAAAAGTGGTCCACTATCAGCAAGATGTGTCTTTTTCCATACCTGTTGGTCACAAGGATATCCATGAAATCCATGGACACACTCTGACCAGGACCTTCAGGAATTGGCAAGGGCTTGATGAGCCCAAGTGGAGCCTGAGTCGTGGGTTTGTCCCTTTGGCAAACCTGGCAGGTTTCAACATACCTTTTGCATCTTGCATCATAGTGGGCCACCAAAACTTCTGCACTAGATTAGCTGAAGTTTTTTTATAACCAAAATAACCAGTTGCATTATGACGTTCCCCTAAAAATAAACTACGCAAAGACTCACTACTGGGAACACACAATCTTTTATTCCCTACCTTCTCAAGAAACAGCAAGCCGTCTACCATCGTAAATTCATCCAAAGTCTTTTTGTCCTTTGCTTGGAATCTACTGATGATCTCAGACATAACTGGACCTTGCTGATAGGCTTCCACCAATGATCGAGTTAAGTCGTTGGATATACCAAATTCAGTCACTAGTGCACCCGGATAATCTGCCCAACGAGATGGTGCATCAACTACCTTGTTGTACTCGCCCTTGATTGGATCAAGTTGATAGTCATACATGTCTATCACTTGAATCCATCGCTTGATAGACATGTACCGATAGGTCTCAACTTGGTCCCCTCCTTTTGCGCAAGGACTGCGCCTATGCCATATTGGCTACCGTCCGTGGTCACTACAAATGGTTTATCAAGATCCAAAAGTTTAAGGACCTCGTAGTGTGTTAGGGCATACTTCAGTTTCCTGAAGGCCGCTTCACACTCTTCAGTCCACTCCCACGGGGTGTCTAGTCGAGTTAGATCTGTTAATGGGGAAGCTATAGTACTATAGTTCTTTACAAACGGACAATAGTAGACCGTCATCCCCAAAAACGATCTGACTAGTCACGTATGCAGCCACCTTAGCATCATCCGACCTCAATCCATCCGCCGAGATTTCATGACCCAAGTACAAGATCTTGGTGCGACCGAACCCGCATTTCTCCGAGTTAACCTTGTACTGGTGTTGTCTTAGGAGACCTAGCACTATTTTCAAGTGCTCGACGTACTCCTCTACAGTCCTACTAAAGATAAGAATACCGTCGAGGTACACGACAATAAACTTGTCTAAGTAATCATGAAATATCCTGTTCATCGCGTGCTGGAACGTACCAGGTGCATTGCATAGGCCAAAGGGCATCACCATAAACTCGTACAGACCGTACCTGGTCTGAAATGTGGTTTTGTGCTGGTCCTCAGGTCTAATGGCAATTTGATGGTATCCGGACTTCAGATCTATCTTGGTGAAGTACCGGCATCCCTGCACTCTATCCAAGAGGCCGTCGATGCGGGGTAGGGGCTCCGCGTTCTTAACGGTGATGGCATTGAGGCCCCTATAGTCAATGCACATCCTCAAGGTACCTCCCTTCTTTGGGACAAATAAGACTGGCGCACCGTAAGGGGAGGTACTAGGTCGAATTCATCCCTTTTCTGTGAGCTCCTTGAGCTGGCGGCGGAGCTCATCCAACTTCGCAGGAGATATCCTATACATTCATCCTCTAGGTACCTTACTACCTGGGGCAACCTCTATTGCATGGACCACCTCCCTCTCTACCACGCCTGTGGGCTCCTAAAAAAGGTCGGAATATTGTGCGACGACTGATTCTATCTCTGGGGTGTTTTAACGACCTCCCCTTTCTCAGAGACGAAGACTAGATACATGCCCTCCTCGCGATTCTGCTGGTAGTAGTTATAGAAAGAGGAAGCACACATGCAGTCATAGTTCCCCACTAGACTGCTAGCTTTGTACTTCTGCAGTCTAACGGTTCTACCGTTTGGCAGCTTCTGTATCAACACCTTCCTATCGCAATCAAATTGAGGTTGCGCGACCTCAAGGTAGTACATGCCTAGTAGCATATCGAAGGGCAGTTCGTCGCTGATGAGGATAGAGATTTTATGTCTCACTTCCCCTCCTCCATAAGAGAAGGAACAGACTACGTCCTTGACATAGTCTTTAACTACCATTTGGTGCTTGTTGGCTAGCGTAGAAGCTACAGTTCTGCTAAGCCACTGCTCTTGGTCCCCTAAGCGCAGTCTATCCACAGAAGCACGACTGATGAAATTTCGTGTAGAGCCTATATCTGCGAAGGCGCCAACTTTGAGGCCACCTACATCAACCTCTACCACGAAATGTTCACCCTTTGGACCTCTACTGATCATCGCCCAAGAGTCTCTAGGGTCCTTCCCTGACCACTCAGTCTCTAACTCTTCTAGGGCCTCAGACACATCTCTCGAACAGAGCGTCGGTGGGTCTAAATGTGTCTGCGAGGCGATGCGTGGGTCACTAGCCCTGACCAACGTCTGAAGTGGGGAAGGCAATGTTACCACTTCAGCGCGAGTAAGAGCGGCTAAAACTCCTACTGGCCCGAGGTGTTTCCCGGCGAAGTGCTCGCAGAAGCACCACCAGGGTTCAAAGATAGTCCCACCACCGTTGGAGAGGCTACCCATGTTAGGACTTTCTTGCCTCGGCACGTTCGGGACGTGTGGCCATAGTTGCCACAGTTCATGCACGTACCCCTAGCGACTCGGTCCCTCCACACCTCATACTCTAAACCAAGTTTCACCCAAGCGGGTGTGCCTTGGTCGCCCTGATCCGTAGACCGGCCTACCTTCTTCTTCTCGGTCCCCCTAGCCTTTTCCTTGATGGGTGCTACGACTCCCCCATCCGAAGTCTCGCTGGCCCCATCATGCTCTGTCTCATCCCCTAGATCTCGGAACTCGTCAATCTCCGTCGTTTGACCATCGTGGTCAACGAACATGAACTGACCCTTCTTCTTCCAGTCTTGGGGAAGTCTCTTCTTCCTACCATCTCCCTGACTCTGATGCGCAGATCCCAATTTTGCCTCTATGTCCAAGGCCTTCTTGCTGCATGAAGCGAAGTTGTGTTGTTCGACATAGGCCTCGTCTACCAGCTTTGTCCTAACCTCTGAAGGCAGACATCTAAGGTAATATGTAAGGAGTACCTTCTGGTCATAGCGCACACCAGGTGCCATGAGCAGACGTTCTACGGTATCCGTGAGCTCTCTCACATTTTTGTACCTTCTGGCACAAAGACTGTTGATCACATCTGTGGCCTTTTGAGCCCCTTGCGGGTCATGCCACCTATTATACACGGATCGTACGAACTCTTCCAATGTCTGGGCCTGGGCCCAGGCATCGAAGCTCTGACCGTAGCCCTGCTGCTGCACTAGGCCATTCAACCAGCGGGCTGCTGACCCCTCTAGAAAGGAGGCAGCCACTACAACTTCTTGCTCCGGCCTGGTAAGTTTGTGCCTCACATAGGTAGGCACCATCCTTACCCAGGTGTCCAAGTCCTCATCCTTCTTCCTGTCGCCGGAGAAGGGCTTAGGACTTAGCAAGGGTATTTTGGGCATCCACTGCATAGGCTGCATGGGCCCAGGGGATTGCTGCAGTGGCTGCATAGCCACCGAAACAGGTTGCTGCACACTAACCCGGGCCTGGCTTGACAGTGGGACTGTAGTAACCACTGCCGTCGATGGTACGGCTGAGACTCTAAGGACTGGACCACTAGTCATCACATAACCACCTGGAGGGGGCATGCCAAACATAGGTGAGAATGAAGGCCCTATCGGCGATGGCGTCACTGATGGACCCGCACCCGAAGGGGGAGCTACAACAAACAGAGGCTGCCTCATCACTGGACGAGGAGCCTGCAGTGCAGCCAGAATTCGTTTCTGGTTGCCACTAGTTCAGCCAACACCTCCTGCTGAACTACTTGCGTCTCCGCCACACGAAGGAGCGAGTTACGCATCGCTTATATCGCAGGGTCAAGTGTTGACTCATCTAATGCTTCTAATTTGCTTAGCTCCTGCAATCTATTACCTAGTCTAGCTTTTCTCATAATTGCTCTTCTTCTTCTCTCTGCTGCCTCATCCAATTGCCGTTGTAGCTTATCCTGAAGTTCTTCCACTTGGAGGATCTCATAATCCTCCGGCGTGAGTTGAGCCTGTTGGCTGACTTGCAAGCCAGCACTCTGGCTAATGGAGACCCGAGAACCACTCTGACGAACTCCTGACAAAGTGGCCTGTGAAGAGGCCTGCGACATGGTAGAGGAAGTAGCCATGGTCGTACCGGTGCTAGCTGAAATCCTAGACCTCGCGCTATCCTCAGCGACCCTAACTCTTCTTGTCGTTGTTCTCTCTCTAGCCTCTCTCCGCAGTCTCCTCTCGTCTCCTGGACCTAACTCTAGGAAAGTCAAAGGTCGACTTAGAGCAGTACTACGAGTAGTCCTACGGTCATCCACTAACAACTCCTCACTAGTGCTTGCATCACTCATGAGCTACAGTGTGTGTGATCTAAACTAGAATCCACATTGAATCCTACCTCAACATGACACACAATCGATTATGATGCACCGCTAACTTCGGTCGGCCTGGACAGAAACAGTTAGGTGGTTAGGTGTCAACCAATGTCGGATCCTACAAGGAATATTAAATCTATTTTTAGATTACTCCAGTACAGATAGCATTGCAGCAAAGAATATACTACTCTATCTGCAGCTGTCTGTCAGTTGCTAGTCAAGTCCGTAACAACTAAATAATCGAAAATAAAAATAATGTTCCATGCAGAGACGTATGCTGGATGACAGTTTATCTAATTAATGCCACAGCGAACAGTTGTCGAATTCCAACCCTTTCCCTGTATCCCTCTTGAGTAGTCACTTTGTGTCGACGTTCCTAGGCATCTGGTTGAGCCTCGTGTCTAAAGGTGTGCAATCCGGCCCACCCCTGTGCCCCAAGTCAACGCCGAACTTGCCAGCCCCTGCACATTATTTATCCTCGCATGCAACGAGCCTTACACCCGGTTTGATCTGGCTGATCAGGAGGCATTTAAGGAGATCCCCCGTAACTCCTCAGGAATTATTTAACGTCGCAAACAGGACAACGATCACAGCCAAAATCAACACGGAGTCCCCGCCAGAAATATTTAGAGACGGTCTGGTAAGCGTCTGTTCAAAGGGCTGGCATGCCCTTCATGACCTCTATTGCGCAGCAGCAAAACCAAGGACTTGTGACAAAGCATGCGTGTACAAGTCCCAGCGGGTTGGCATGGTGATCGTGACCCGAGTGCTTCGTCCAGGGCCCTTTAGAGGCATCGCCCGTCTCCCACCAGCTTGCTGCCCATGAAGAATATCGACTCTCAAGGTTGAGCGCTCGTGACACCTCACATTGAGAGGACTCTCAAGACAAAACTCACTTCCTCACGGTAAGAAGCAATGAAGAGGGTAGATAAGGAAGGAAGCAATGTACCTCATAATGCTTCCCCCAACCACATATTTCTCACCGGCAACCTGATGTGCATTTATGATGACCGGTCTTTGCCTCGGCACAACCAACAGCAGAATGTAGTTCCTCCTCGGCTTTAATGCCACATCAGCGAGCTCTCATCATCCAGCGTACAGCCCTAATGTCACCACATAGATTCCTGGCGTGCCCACACGACCCTGGCCCGCCTTGCGTTCAACGCCCAAGCCTTATCACTGCCCCACACCTCATGCGAAGCACCGAACAGCTATTGCGAAGAACCAATGAGCGCAGTTCGAACCAGCCCTAATACCAAATTGCAACGAAAATGAACAGAAGTGAGATGACAATATTCAGCCTGCACAATCACATTGAAAGCCAAATCGTAACACAGTGTTCAGAAAGCAGCATTGCACCAATATAACACCAATGGAGAATCGTAGCACTGAAAGTCAATGTCAATGAGAGCTTGCTCTCACCACCAACAACATATGTATCCAGTCTCTATCTCCCTACTTGGTGCTCGGCGCCCAGCCTACTCCCTACAGAGCTACTACTAGCCTACTAATTGACAATGCAACTGTTGACGTCAGCAGCACCCGAAATACTTGAAGATGTCGCCCATGCAGAACCATCGCCAATACCAGGTGTGTGCCCTCACATCATCATCATCATCATCATCATCATCATCATCCTTCTCTCTCTCCCCTGACTCTCTCCCACGTCTTCCTCTGTTGTACACCCGAAGACCACTCTTGTGCCTCACTGTACATCCAAGCCCTGCCAGCTATGGAGGTTGGGCTATGGCGCTGCCCTCAGCAGCGCCCTGCTCCCTGCACGACCGCACGTGCCTGCACCTCGCCGCTTAGCGCTAGCAGCAGCCCACGAGCTTCAGCTCCAGCAGTGCTGTCGCCAGCATGCAAGTGCCCAAATGACTGGCCAGGCAGCGAGCTCTTTCCTATATGGAAAGAGCCTGCCTCGTTCGGCAGCGTGCTGAACTGGCCTGGGCCGAGAAGCTTCTGGTAGGCCCCAGGATGCTGCGCCTCTGGTGCAGCTACTGGGCCTCATTCGGTTGGGCCTCCCACTGTCTGTGTATGAGGCTGCAAATCTCGCCCAGGGCCTGTGCTTTCGGAAAGGCCTAGAAGGCCTGGGAATTTCCACGCTGCCCGGCCTGTGTTTCCCTTCAACCAACTGGCGCGACGAAACTGCCTGGACCCCAAATGCGAAATCGACACCCAAGGGCCTCTCGTGATTTGTTAGGCCCGCCTTCACTTAGGGCGGGCACATATGCTGCAAGGGGCCCCTTAGGCCTGCCAAGGACCCACATCCTCGCACAGCATTGTCATCAGACATATGTCGCGAGCCAATGAGAATGCTGCAAACACTTCGGAGGTTGGGTGGCTGCCTGGACGTGCCTAACTGCACGAGGCGTAGGCCAGTATATGAAACTAGGCCTGGACGGAGGCACTTGGGGCCAGAGGCAAGCTACTGGGCCCCCCCACTCACCGAGACAGGCCAGCAGCGAGCACTTTCCATACACGAAAGTGTGTGCACCATGTGAGGGCATTCTGTCCTTGGCAGGCAGTGCGGACACGCTGCTGCGTTGCTGTGCTAGTGTCTGCATGGCCGCTGCCAGTCGGACGTGCGCACAGGTGCTGAGGTGAGGGGCGTTGCTGAGGCGGCGGGCGCGCAGCAGCCATAGCCAGGCTGCAGGGCCACAGGCAGGTGATGGTGATGGTGCTCTTCGGGTAGGAGGCGCATGAGGTGGGAGACGAGGCGTGATGAGGAGAGAGAGAGATAATGTACCTGGTGTATGCTGGTGGTCGACATTGGTGTTGACGTCGTACATTGCTCTTCAACTTCAATGTGATCTTGTTGCAAGAACGTAGAAAGGTAGATAGGCTGAGTAGAGTAGAATGGGCTCTGGGCGCTAGACAGTAGGAGCGACATTGGATACAGTGTTGGTGTGACCAGGGAGAGTCGACATTGACACTCAAGTGCATTGTATTGCTCTTATTTGGATGGAATCTTGGTGCATTGTGGTCTCTGTTTGGTACATGACTATCGAGACTACTTCGTGATCTTGCAACTTGGTTTTCTATCTACCGCTCTCGCTCATATTTCTTGCAATATGGTATCGGAGCGAGGTTTGTGATCGCCGTTACCGGCGCTGGCGACATTGTTACTTTGTGCGCTGACGAATCTTCTACATAGTGAGGATACACTGACACTGGTTTGTATAGGCGACTCCCGGGTAGGGTGGAGCGCGCCGGAAGGCTGCGGCAACAGCGTGGGAGCTGTGGCGACAGCGGGTGTATGTGGGACGATGAGAGCATGCTGACATGGCATTTTGGCTAAGGTGGCACTCCATTGCAATGTGTGTGGTATTGTGGCTATGATCGGTCATCAAAATTCAAGTCGGCTCAATTGGTGAGAAATCTGTGGTTGGGGGCAGCTATCTTCAGGTACGTTGTTCCCTTACCTTATCTTCCCATCTCAATCTCTTCTTACCGTGAGGAAGTGAGTTCAACTTGAGTGTCCTCTTCTGGTTCAAGAGTCGTGAGCGCTCCACCTTGAGAATCAACATTCTTCCCGGTTGCACATCTGGAAGGAGAGGATGGTGCCTCTAAAGGACCCTGGTTAAAGCACGGGTCACGGTCACCGTGCCAACCCATGGAGCACGGATGCTTTGCTGCTTTGTCCTTTAAGCTCTTGCTGCGTTGTAGAGGGAACGAGAGAGAGAGAGAGAGAGAGAGAGAGAGAGAGAGAGAGAGAGAGAGAGAGAGAGAGAGAGAGTCTCGTTTCGGAAAACGAAACGGGAATGCATCTTCCCCCTATCGCGGGAAGATCCATTCCCGTTTTGTTTCTCGAAACGGGCGAGAGAGAGAGAGAGAGAGAGAGAGAGAGAGAGAGAGAGA
>BFEA01000216.1:1472666-1485771 GCA_003427395.1 Chara braunii
TTTTTTTTTTTTTTTTTTTTTTTTTTTTGTTCTTTTTTTAGAGTCCGACAGTCCTGCTCCCCGTGTTCTACGTTCTGCTGAAGTGCCCTCACTATCAATGGCAGGATTTCAGATGAATGAAATTAACCCGCTCACTGCGTCAGGGCTGTCCCCTGGCGCCTCTCCTGTTTGTCCTCCAGTTGGAGGTCCTTTTAGACAACACTAGGAACAACCCGACAATAGCAGGTCTGAAGTTAGCTCCCACCCTAGAATGGAAGGGAGGCGCATTAGCAGATGATCTTACCATAGCTTGCGAGAATAGTACAGTAGTATTGCATGAACTGCGTAGAGTATTAGATGACTATTGCAATCTATCGGAAGCTTCTATAAATTGGAACAAATCCGCTTTCCTCCTTCCCTCCCCCCGGGTGTTCAGTGTGGATTGGGGGTTGAAGCAAATGCCTGCTAATTCCTCAGACCGCTTTCTAGGGGTCCAAGTATCCTTGTCAGACTGTTCTGATGTGCAGGATTCTATTCTGGCGAACAAGGTGAAACGGTATTCACCAGTTCGCAGTAGCTGATGCAGATCCCAGGGCTCGATCCCTAGCTCCCCATCTTACCTGTGTACAGTACCGGTGTCAACCCATAGATTTGAACCTGCTACCTGTAGGACCGCCAGTGGTAGGTAGGTTTTCGTAGGTCACAGGGTAGAAGGGATTCGAACTGTAGACCTGTAGGGTAGGAGCCTAGACAGTTCAGAGGTCGTAGCTATAGGCTGCCTGAAGGGTCAAGGTCGTAGCTGCTACTTACCTGAAAGGGCAAAGTCGTAGCTGCTACAGTACCGAAAGGCCAAGTTAGACGTTTCTAGAAGTGGCCTTTCGGAGTGAGTCTGCGCTAAACAGAGGCAAGTGGTCAAGTGGTGGTAGTCCACCGAGTACAGTCAGCAGTCCCAGTCCACCCAGTCCGGTCCAGTCCAGCAAGTACCATCTGGGACTGTGTGCACGATGGGCCAGGGGTACAGGGCAGGCCAACGCAGCACAGAAGTATAAATCAAGAGGCTGCGCCCAGCCATTCATTCATTCATGCGGAAGCCATGCGGAAGCGCTGCTCCAGCGTCTTGTGCAAGGAGGTCTGCTGGAAGGCCCGAAGACGAAGTGGGCGAGAGTGAAGCAGGGTAGCCATAGTGATAGGTAGCGGCAGCCATAGCTGCCATAGCTTAGTGTWGGGTGTAGAGTGTGTGTACTGTGTGTGTGTTCTGAGTGTCGCGTGTGGGACATCCAGGGTGATCCAAAGTGTGAACAGTGAGTTGTTTGAGGCGCACAGTCGCCATAGCCAGTGGAAGCGAACTGTTACGTGGAAGCCATATCTCTGAGTTCTGTGTGGGCGTATGGCGCCAGTTTGTTGTTCTGCTGTTCACGTGCATGAAAAGTGTGAATAAGTCGAGTCTGATTGCAAAGGTATCAGGAAGGATTGCGGGATGGGCACGTACCTTCAGGCTGTCCTTGTTTGGAAGGGCCTTGGTGCTAACTTCAGCGGCTTTTTCCCTCCTATGGTTGCCTCTGTCGGTACACTTGTTGGGAGCAAAAGCCTATTCCAGGATCAAGAGGGATGCAGCACGGTACTTGTGGAAGCCTGCAGCAGATTCTCAGCAGGGATTTATCTGGAAAGTTGCATGGGAAACTATTGCCACCTCACGGTGTCAAGGGGGCTTGGGCATTCTGGACCCGGTCCATCAGAATCTTGCTTTGCTATCCAAATGGGTAGTCTTAGCTTTGTTTGGGGCCAGAACCAAACTCTGGGTCAGATTAGCAGAATACATACTATCTAAAGAATGGAATCTCTCCAGACCTGCAGACGTATGGCCCTGCCTCCTTATTCCCTCCTTTGCTAAAAAGAAGCCCAAGTCTAGAATCTGGCGTAATATACTATATGCCTGGCAAAAGCTTTTTCCCCTTAATCTTAGGCCCCCCGAAACTAGGAGGGAAGTGTTCAATCAATTATTGTTTGACTGCCACCAAGCCCAAATTCGCCTTGACAGAGGGCAAGATAGCCACAGGTGCACTGTTGACTCAAATGGCCACTTGCAACGTTTACAGACTAGTGTGATATCCATTCCCCTGCTTTGTAACCAAACTGTTGATGGGGTGACCAGCAGTGATAAAAGCCAGAGGATGGAGGTCGTGCATTGAGATGGGATTTGCAAGATCACCTCCCACAGGATCGGAAGAATCTTTACTAGTTCCTCTGGCTCCTTTTCTACTACCTGGGTCCAACGCTGTGTTGCAGTTATCACCGGAGGGGAGGCCACTTGCAGTTCTTTGTAACCTCTTTGTATGGTGTACTCAGACAGCCAGCTCTGTGGGTTTTGCCACTTCCACATTGTTGGGTCAAGTTTGAGTTTCCTGATGGGGGTTCCCTTGTTCCAGATATAGCAGGACCAGGAGCCATCCTCGTCACAGGATTCTCTCACTCTCACTTGTGTGAGCTGACCCAATGGTTGTTGATTGCTTTCGCCGGTCGACTCGCCGTCCTCCTTTTCTACTTCAAACAGTTCTGAGCTTGATTGGCTGAGTTGTTCCCACTGCTGGAATGATCTAGTGCCATCTACATCCTTACCGACCAGTTTCCAGTACAAGTTCTCCTCCTCTGAGTCCTGCGAAATGTACCAAGAACCCACCTGGTCTGTGGTTGTGGAGTCCAGCCTCTGTTTCCAATCCGCTTGGCTCTAATTAAGCCTTGGAGTCTGACTTCCACCTCTCGTAGCCCTCCTAACTTTTCTTCGAGTTCCACAGCAAAAACCCAACGGTTGCAAATTTCGTCCCAGATATCCGAAACTCATAGAACACCTCACTGTATCCAACTTCCGCCGAAAGCTCCCGAGCCTGTTCTTGCTGAGAAGGCTGAAGGGGATGTCCCTGAG
This sequence comes from Chara braunii, assembly GCA_003427395.1. NCBI lineage: Eukaryota > Viridiplantae > Streptophyta > Charophyceae > Charales > Characeae > Chara > Chara braunii. The sequence continues at coordinate 1,475,566 of BFEA01000216.1, forward strand.
GTCCTTGATGAAGGGATTGTCGAAGATAGGTTGGTTCAAGACCTCCTCTTTAGAAGTTGGTTCGGACCATCGTTTTGGCTTTACCTGTCTCTAGGCACACAGTACACCATGCCAGAATGGGGACTTGATATGTCGGCGTACGTAAGAATCCAGCATGCAGCAAGTCCAGACATCCTCCATTCTAGGTAAGTCCCATTCCTCGGTCAGAATAACTTCCGCCATGAGGACCCAGTGATCATTGTGGTTTGATGAGATTACCTTGATGATCCAATGGGCCAATAGGGCTAAGTTCTGTTCGCCTGGATCGAACATTCCCAGGCCACCTTGCTCTCTGCTATGGCAAATTGTGTCCCATGCGACTTTCGAAATGAAACCCCCATCCAACTTTCCGAACGGCTTCCATAAAATTCTTGCTGCAGCGTTCCTCACTGATTTGAGGAGTTGCTTGCTGAGCAGTTTGACTCTTCCTACAAACCATAGTAGTGAAAATAAGGCAACATTTAAGACCATGGCTCTTCCGAATAGTGATAAGTGTGGGGTTGGTCCCCATCTTGAAATTCGTTGGATAATTTTATGTTGGAGTATGTCATTCTGAGTTTCCTTATACCAGGGTAACCTCTACCCCCAAATACCTCTCCGACAACCCATCTGAGATTCTCTTCATACTGAATTCCACCGCTTGCTGTCCAGAAAGTTGAGTCTGGTAGTCGTGTGATCCCAGTGAGTTGAATTGGCGGCGAGATCCAGTTGTGGGTCTTCACCTATCCTTCTCGATGTGAGGATGTCTCTGAAATACAGTACTGCATACTCGCACATCTCTGCACTAGTCTCTACTGTGTTTGCGGCGGACATGAATGGGTGTTGTAACGCTTTCATGCCTTGCGTTGTGCCTTTCGGAGATAACTTCTGGAAGGATTCGCGAGACATCCTATCATACACTGTTATCCCCTTCACTCTCAGTCTGTCTGCCCATTCTTCTGATCTCCTCAGTTGTAGCTCCTCCCATTCTAGCATCACCTTTGCTCTATCCTCCGCCCATACTTGAGCGGATATGGGGTGCACGTCCATTCTTCTCTTTTATCTCCTCTAATCTTGCTCTGATGTCCAGATCTTCCCTGTTTCTTCTGGCAGTCATGATTCGCGAAAAAACGCTGAGGACTCCGGCAATGATAGATGAACCAGCGTCCCACCAGTCCCTTGATGATGGGAACAGATGGCGTGAATCTGGCCATTTTTCCCAAAAGGAGTCAATCCACCTTGTAATTCCTCGGTCTTTCAGCAGCAGAGTGTTCAACCTGTAGTACCCCTTACCTCTGTCCGTGCAATTACCCAGTTTGAAGGACGCTAAGACTGGTTTGTGATCGGATATCGGGTTTGGGATTACTTAAATTTCATGAACTGAATCTGACCACCATGGGCTCGTTAAAAAATAATCCAGGCGTCTGTGGGTACATAAGGCGGAAAACATCACTGAGCTCCAGCTCTATCATGTGTTCTAAGAGGAGTGTTGAGTCTGCTGCGCCTAAGGTCGTGTTCCCTAAATCATCTAATGTGCAGTTCCAATCGCCTGCAACAAGTAAGTTGTCCACATCCGGAGTGAGGTCCATTATCTCTTTGATAAAATTAATTCCGTCCCATCTGTCTGAAGGGGCATATACTGTCATAACTGCCCAGGAAGACTGTTGGTCCTCAAATTTCACCCATGCCCACTTTCCCCATAAGTCTGCCTCAAAATCTACTATATTGGCTTGCAACTGTCGGTGAATCAAGATACCAACACCACCTCTAGTGCCCAAAGTTGGTGCCCAGATTTGTGGCCCGTCCCACCAACTTCCTAAATCTAGGATCTTCTCATCACCCAACTTGGTTTCTTGTAGCAGCATTATCTGTAATTTGTAGCGGTGGATCCAGGACTTGAGTCTGGTCTTCTTAGCTCTTTTTGTAGTGTCTCCCAGACCCCACATGTTCCAAGTCGCGATCCTAAGTCTGTCCATCTACAGCGTTGGTACCCGTTGTGTCCTGGATCCGGATTGTTGGGTTTCCTCCACCAGAGGCGTTCTGCATCGCAGTTGTTCCTCTTTCGTTTGACGAGGAGGAGGCATGTTTAGGAGACACCGCCCATTTCGGGGCCAAAAAGCTCCCAAGGAACATCGAGTCCATCTTCTTATTGGTCGGAAGCTTTGCATCGAGTTCTCCTAAAAAAACCGCACAGATATCTTGATCTACCCGAAGGTTTTCCAGCTCGCTGTTTCCCTCTTGGAGAAGGATTGACACCGGCAATGTTCTCAGGCCGTTCCCGGCTAAGCTCTCCAGTCACTCTTTCGGGATATGGGCATCCAGCAGAGGAACAAGGAATTTTATCTTCCGCTCCTGATGATCTACGTAAAATTTCTGCATGGCAATATCTGGGACAAGTCTGATTGGGAACGAGTCCCCGAAGCTCTGTCTGGCCAAGGCTAGTGTAGTGCTTGGGAAAACCGGTTCCTCCGCCGGGATAGAGTGGAAAGAGACCACTCCTTGCGGCGACAGCCAAGCCAGCACTTGTACTGTGTTGTTAACCAACGAGAATGCCAACGGAAGTACTCGTTTTCCCAGACCTTGAAGCTGGCCTCTTCCGATGGTTACTGATCTTCTGTCTCAGGACATCTTAATGCCAGCTCTTGGCGTGGCTATGGTCATTCTGACCGCGCCCACAGATCTGTCGGAATCTGCGAGGGAGTTCTGCGAATTCTTATTGTGCACTGCTTCTTCCTCCTGTCCTGGTCGGCTGCTACCTTCGCCATCTTGGTTCTGCTTCACGTTCATTCTGGCCATCTTTGAGGGAGATCGACCTCTCGCATCTCTCTGAAGGCTTGCAACTGACGGTGAACCATTGAGGCTGGGCTGGGGGCCAGCGATGCATAGAGCAGCAGCATGATACTACAAGTTCAACTGATTGTTGCCTTCAAGTCCTGTTGCTCTCTGCAGATGGAAGAGAGCATCTCTCTTGCAGTTGTTGTTGCCGCATGTGCATTTCAAAAGCGCGCTCTTGGTCCACTAGTGTAACTTGTAGGCCATCCCATTGTTGTTGACGGCCATGAAGTTGTCCCTCCCATGGCGTTGGCAGCTGGACTGGGTACACCACTCTCGGGGAGAAGAGCGGGTGCTGAGAGGCAGTCCCTGATGAACCTGCTGGATTGATGCTTGCCCATTCCAGCGTGGTTGATCGTTCGCGAAGGATCCCTGTTGCACTGCAGAGTTCGCTAACGGGCCTTGATAGCTACCTATACGTTCGCTACCTCTGCCTCTGGATCCTTGAGGTCTGGGATTACCGTTTCCTCCCAGATCTTGTCTTGCAGATCGATTCAATGTAATCGATTCAATGTAATCGATTGATCGATTGTGTGTGTGTGTGTGTGTGTGTGTGTGTTGTCATATTCGCTTTACACTCGAAAAAGGCATGACTGTGCCACAATGTTTGTCGAACTTTCACCGATTCATCAGAAGGTTGAAGCCTGGCAATCTCCGCAGGATGCATTTGACTGAGGGATAAGGACTCACTAAATCGCCCAGAGTTAGAGATACCCTTGAGTATGTGTGTGTGTGTGTGTGTGTGTGTGTGTGTGTGTGTGTGTGCGCGCGAGCGGTTGCACACATCCTCGCGCTCGCACACACACACACACACTCACACACACACACATACATACTCACACTCACACGCGCACACACACACACACAAACACACACATACGCATAGTCATTAGTGTATAGCGCATATGACAATAAACACACGTTGTTGTTGTTTTTTCTCTTTTTTTTTAACTTTGCACTCATCCGGTAACTTCCCTTGTGTGCACCCCAGCGAGGATGCGCGTTCTCCCCATATTTGCCACGTGCCACGTTTAAACGGAATTGAACGTGCACGAACATGGGTTGAACGCGCGCGTTTGAACGTGAACGCGCATTCGGCGCGTTCACACAGGCACATAGATCGATGCTCCCCAGAATAGATATGGAGCCTGGGCCTTAAACCACCAGTACACCCGCACCTAAAATCCTGAACCTACCTGCCCATCGCCCGCCACTACCTGCAGTGGGAATTTCGGATGTGGCACTGGTGCCACCGGTCTGCCTGAACCGAAAAAAGAAAAGAAAAGAAAAGAAAGGAACAAACAAGCCAGAGAGCAATGATGTCGTGAAAGAACGTCATGGAGGCCATAAGCAAATGATCACTCTCCTGAATCCATCTGACCACTATTACGCGGAGAGGGAAACGTTGTTGTTTCTCCTTTTTTTTCTGGTTTTGTTTTTTTTGTTCCTGGCCCTGCCAGCAAGGCAGCGCATATCCCTCTTGCTCAAAATGCCCTCGCTGAGGGCATACTCACACTAGCCACTTTGAAATGCATCCAGCCACTTTCACAGCCAAAGTGCTGTTGGGTTTTTTTTTTTTTGTTCTTTTTTTAAGTTTTTTTTAGAGTTTGACAGTCCTGCTCCACGTGTTCTACGTTCTGCTGAAGTGCCCTCACTGAGGGCAAACTCGCACGAGTACTCCAGAAAGTGTATCCAACTGCAATCACAACCAAAGGCTTTTGTTTTTGTTTTTTCTTTTTTTGAGAGTCCGACAGTCCTGCTCCCCATGTTCTACTTTCTGCTGAAGTTCCCTCGCTGAGGCCAAACTCGCATGAGTACTCCAAAAAAAGTATCCAACTGCAATCACGGCCAAAGGTTTTTCTTTGGGGGGAGCGTATGGATTTGAGATGGGCCAAAAATTTGAAAACCTTCTGACGCTCCGAACCTGCCCCGAGCCCGCCTTTTACTTCTTGTGGCGACAAGTTATTTTGCTTCAAGGCTGAGGCCGTGTACTGGTGCACCACTACCTTTCTCAGTGCTGGGAAAAACGGGAATATACGGCACGCTGCAGTATTCAGACATCCCGAGGAGGCTCGGCCAAAAGAAAAGTCTTGGGCCTTGTGGGCCCGCTCTGGAAAAGAAAAAAGGAGGGGTTAGCGGTGCTCCGAGCGCTGATGTTTCGGCGGCGCTAACGCACCGCTCGGTTTCAGTTGTCGTACCACGCTACGGCGCGTCCTCTTCGTCAATTCCCAGGTAACTGGGACGCCTCCCGCCCGTCATGGTTATGCCATGGCGGTCTTGAGAACTACAACTCCATCCGGCTTGGATGGAAACTGTCCTGTAGTTGGACAGAGTGGAAGTTTCTCTCAGGGAGGCTCGGAGTCGATCGCTGGCCCTAAGGCCTAAGGCTTATGTCATGCACCTACATCTCCACTGATAAGGACACCAAAAAGGACACGAAGACTTCGATGACTCAAGGAGGGGACTAAGCTCCTTCTTCGAAGGTAATGCTAAGGGTAAGACCCTACACATGGAAAGTGTGCCGGCAAAAGTTGACCTGACTCGTATTTATAGAGGCCTATATACGTTATGGTAGTAGGGAGGAGATAGGGTTTTGCATGTTTATGGTTTCTTCCCTTTTCTCCTTGATTTTGATATCCAATCCCCATCATTCGGTTGGCCCTAAATCTGATTAAAATGGAACTTAATCTCCCCAACCTGCATGCTGGGCAAGAATCCAAACGAGACCCAAAGGTGAAGCGGAATTACACAAGTGAAGAGAAAGCCTATATAAAGGAATTGCTGGACGCTTGCTTCCACGAGGGTCTGCTCCCATCAAGAGTCTGCATCGGAGAGACTGAACTAGGGGAAGACTTCGCCCGGTTAGACCTCGATGAAGATTTCTCAGATGCGCAGACAGACTGGCTGAGAGAACACTCGGTTACGATCCAATATCACCATGGTGCCGGGAGTTTATCTAACGACGTTCAAAAACAGTTGGTGCGCATTTACGAAAACTCCTGGTATGACAGTGGTGATGCGAGTCTTGACACCAAACGTGGTCGATACCAAAACAAAGGGAAAAATCTGGCCACCTATGTGGCAAGTACCAAAGAAATCGCCGAATGGTTGCGTCAAAAACAGGAAGTAACAATCGAGTTGAAAGGCAAGTCATACGAAGTTACCTTTCACCCATGGATGGATCTGGAGGAGATGAATTTTTTTAAAAGCACAGGTAAGCCAAAGATTTTCTGGATTCGATGTACAAATGTCCCATTACAGTTAATGGCACCACTCCACATTGCGGTCGAAAGGAATTTCGGGCGAGTAGTGAAGGTACATCCATTCGAGAAATTTGATGAAGATTCAGAACTGGGGACGGTGCGTTTTGATTTGGAACCCTTGTCAGAATTCAGGGTCAAGAAGAGACTGATAATTGGGATTCCTAGGAAAGGAGAGTACCATGTGGAGGTTATATCGGTTGCGACACCTTGGTGCGGAGTGTGCAAAATGCACTACCATGACGAATCGGACAGCTGCTGTCCAATGTCCAGTGGTTGAGTCGGACCCCTTTGAGGATCAAGCCACAAAGGAACCTCTTCCTACCCCTCCCTTCTCTGGTTTTGTCCCCTTGGGTCAAACCCCACCGTCTAGTGGATGGAACAGATTTCAAAAGAGAATACAAGGCAAGTCAGGTGGAACTAGCCCAACCTCCAGTGCTACGGGCAGTAAACCAGCGACTCGGAATGAATCAAAGAAGACAGGAAAGAATCCTGTGGAACTGAAGGAAAAACATCCATCGCAGAAGTCAGCCAAATCCAACCCATCGCAGAACTCAGCCAAATCAAAGGGGAAAAGTCCGTCAGAAAGATCAGTCAAATCTCAACAGTCCAAGGCCCCGTCGGCGCAGGGTTCAGAAAAGAGTGCATCCCGCCCTAAGTCATCGGAAAACTCAAATATGAAAGAAGATCGCATAAGTCCGGCCAATAAGATTAATCCAGATGCGGTGGATGCGGATGCCTTCAAAGCCCTGGAAGAGGTTCGAAAGGAGAGTCGAGCCAAACCTACAAAAGGTCCGAATTCATCTCCCCTCAAGAGATCCCGAATCTTCTCGGGTTTTGGGTCAACTGAGCAAAAGAACATGGAAAAGGAAGATTCGGACTCAAGCCGGGACTCGAGAGATTCACTGAGAATCCGCAGGAAAGGCACAACGGCCAGATCCCTGTCCGCAACAGGGCCTATCAAAACCTTTACCAAACAACAGATGATGCTGTCGCGGTTATTAATTTCAATTATTTCTGTAGCAGGGGACAAACAGGTAGTTTTCCTAACACACACCAATGAGGCCGGCGAGGTTTCAATGCCTTGCACAACACTGGACACGAATGATTGTCTGACGGAAACCTTCATCGTTCGAAAGGCCAGGTCTCTGATCCAAGATGGGTTGTCGATACGTATGATCCCCAACCTCAATGTAGGGATTCACACGGTTGAGCTGGACAATGAGCCTTGTGCCCGACTGTACATCGCATGTATGGAAGGAAAGATCGAAGATGGGCAGATTCCCATGTTAGAACGGAATGGATTTACTTGGACTCCAATAGTCCACATGTCATCCCCCACCAACGAGAGCCTGAATCAGGTGAAGATCACAGATGATATTCATGCGAATGTACTCGCAGATTGGCTGTTGGTTGCCTCACATAGGGAAGTTCGCTTGGGGTCCTCTTTTTTGAGCTACCTACGCATCCCATGGGTAACCACGAACACTAAGCAAGGGAAGTGCAGGTAAGGACCCCAAGACCTCTACCTCTACTCCGCCCTCCAACCGGATCCAACAGTCCGCCGGTGCTTCAGGGGTGAATGGCCCCAAAGCACAAAATTAACATTACTACGTGGAATGTGTGTGGACTGTGTGACACTGGTACAAGGCGGAAGGGAGACCAACTGAAGACATGGATGCACGGAAAAAAGATACATATTATGTGCATCCAAGAATCCAAATTAAACGAAGATCGTATTAATGAAGTAAGGAACTGTTGGACTGGGCCACAATACTGGTCGCCTGCTCAGGGAACAAGGGGCGGAGTTGAAATTTTGTTCCACAAAGATCTGAATATCTGTATAATAGATTGGATGGCGGACCTGTGGGGACGCTAGGTATGGGTACAGTTTGAAATTTTGGAGGAAATTTGGACTGTTACGTCAGTTTACGTTCCTGCCGTTTATAACGAAAGATTAATTTTTTTATCAGAACTGTCGGGCATGTCACCTGACAGCCCAAATCTACTAATCGCAACGGATTGGAATACAGTGCTAGACCCGGGTTTAGACTCACCAGAGGTCGAACCTGTGCGAGCAGACGGACGCCTCCTACGTGCGCTTATGGAATCTTAGCAACTAACTGACGCTTATCGGACCTTTTATCCGGACTCAAAGGAATATACCAGGCATGGTTCCCAGTCACCTCGGGTACGAGGAAGATTTGATTTTTTTCTAGTCAGAGGCACAATATGGGACAAATGTATGAAAGTGGAACTAGGTACATCCTCGTTATCCGATCATTGTCCGATAACAACGGAATTTGATGCTAAAAACCCCTCCAATGCTGCCAAGTCCCCATTTCGCTTCAATCTGGAGCACCTAAAGGATAACAAGTTGATAGAGTGGGCTAAGAACCATTGGGACAAATGGCAGAAAGCACGAGGCCTTTTCTCTAACGTCGAATCATGGTTCGACACAGGCATGAATATAATGAAAAACTACTTTGAGGTCTTTTCCCGGATTAAAGCAATCGAAGGGAACGCGATTGAACAGAAACGGGTTAGAAGAATCAGAGAAGCAGAACGCAACTTTGGGAAGCATCCGGTGTCTGACAAATACTGGACTGCAGCTCGGAAAAGAGCACTGACTGAATTAGACAGCCTAGAAATAGCCAGGCAAGAAAAGTGGAAGGACTGGCTCCACCAAAAAGGGATTATCTCCAATGATAGACTGAACAAGGAAACCTTCCGCAGGCTACTTCTGCAAAAAACTAAGCCGTTGATCACGGAACTGTCCCACCCCTTTGTAACGTCGGCACCTACCAAATCAGACCCACAGGGTATGTGTGAGTATGCACAAATGTACTTTCAGGACATTTTGACTACGAGAAGACCCTTAGACTCCTTTTCAACGGACCTAAGAGAAAACTCTGTTTTTTGGGCTAGATCAAGTGTCTATCTGCCCATAGAGGGAAGACTAGACTTGGACAGACCCTTTACAGTAGAGGAAGTAAAACTGGCAGTTGGGAAATGTCCAGGCTCTGATGAGTTGCCAGTAGAAGCATACATCGCCTTAGCACTACGCCTTGCTCACTATCTCCCAGCCCTCATAGGTTCAGATCAAGGGGCCTTTGTAAAACACAGATCGATAATGGACAACATTGCGGCTACTATCCAGGCCCTTGAAGTCATTGCACAAGAGGAGAGGGATGTAGCGATTCTCCTCATTGATATGGAGAAAGCGTATGATAAGGTAGGATGGGCGTTTGTAGGAACAACCCTAACCCATATGGGTTTCGGTCCGAACTTCTGCAGGTGGGTAACAGTTATGTACTCTACTTCAACTGCAATGGTGTCAATTAATAACCAACTGTCTGAGGAGTTTAAACTCTCTCGATCATTGCGCCAGGGTTGTCCGCTAGCCCCTCTACTCTTCGTATTGCATCTACAGATACTGTTGGACAACATAAGGAAAAATAATTTGATTACAGGACTAAAATTGCATAATGATTATCAATGGAAAGGAGGGGCACTTGCTGATGACTTAACAATAACATGCCTAAATGAAAAGAAATCCTTGCATGTTGTGCGGAAGGTACTAGATGATTACACTATACTATCTGAGGCCTCTATAAATCTGAATAAGTCAGTATATTTTTTGCCCGCACACTTCCAACTTCAAGCAAACTGGGGAATGAGACGTATTGAGACAGACGCCCCACCAATAGATGGAGCCTCCCCGACGGCGCTAGTGGTGTCTGCTCGTATCAGCACCCCTAGCGTCAGTTCGGGTTGCTTTCTCAAAAAAAAAAAAAAAAAAAAAAAAAAAGCACCCACGGCTTTAGGGGTCAAAAAATAATAGAGGGGGTCGGATTCCAACTTTAGGGGGGTAAAATTAATTTCGGGGTGCGAAGAATAGCATGGGGGTTAGGACCCACCGCTAAAGGGGACAAGTGATCCTTGATGGTTTTGTAGAAGAACGTCGCTTTTGTCGCTTTTACGAACTCAAGGTCAATTTATAGAAGCGACAAAAGCGACGTTTGTAGTCCTATATAATTTTTGGAGGGAGACACCGCAATTCCTAGAGGTTTAGCGAGGCGGAGGGAGAAACACT
>BFEA01000216.1:1485856-1506734 GCA_003427395.1 Chara braunii
GTTTGTAGTCCTATATAATTTTTGGAGCGAGACACCGCAATTCTTAGAGGTTTAGCGAGGCGGAGGGAGAAACACTGCTTCAAGTCGATTTGTAGTCCTACATAATGAGATGTTGCTGTGCAGAACTGACATCGATTTATAGGACTATAAATCGACGTAGCTTTAAGTCAGCACGGACCGCTACAGGAGCCCAATTTTATTTCGTGGTCAGGGTGTCGAAGGCATTGGATAATGATTTAAATGTAATACTTCGTGTTGGCAGCAGTGGAGATAAAGAGGAGGAAGACGCTGAGGAGGAGGAAGAGGATCAAGAGAAGAGGGATGGAGATGAGATGGGTGAGGGAGAGGAATAAGGAGAGAAAGTGGAAGAGGAGGGAGAGGGGGATAAAGAGGAGGACAGAGAGAAGGACAGAGAGGAGGATACAGAGGACAGAGAGGAGAACAGAGAGGAAGGAAAAGAAAAGGAGCGAAAACAAAAGGAAGAAGAAGATGTGAAGCAGGAGGTTGGGAGAGGTTGTAGAAAAACCACCTCCTTATCCTCCTGCTCCTCTGGTAAGACCCGCCGCTGTAGGGGTTCAAAATTAAAAAGGGGTTTAGGACCCGCCGCTGTAGGGGTCCAAAATTATAAAGGGGGTCGGATTCTCACTTAAGGGGGGTCAAATTAATTTCGGGGTGCCAAGAATGCCCTGGCGGTTAGGACCCACCGCTAAAGGGGTCCAAAAATTATAAAGGGGGTCGAATTCTCACTTTGGGGGGGTGAAAGTAATTTCGAGGTTCCTAAAATGCCCTGGCGTTTAGGACCCACCGCTAAAGGGCTCCAAAAATTAAAAGGGGGTCGGACACACCGCTGAAGGGGTCCAAAAATTATAATTTCGGGGTTCCAAGAATGATGTGGGGGTTAGGACCCACCGCTGAAGGGGTCCAAAATTATAACGGGGGTCGGATTCTCACTTTCGAGGGTTTAAATTAATTTCGGGGTTCCTAGAGTAAGAACCCGACCCCCCTTAAGTGAGAATCCGACCCCCTTTATAATTTCTGGACGCCTTTAGCGTTGGGTCCTAACTGCCAGGGCATTATTGGAAGAGAAGGTATGCCAGAGAATTATGAAATGGGACTGCACTCGACACCTCTCCTTGCTGGGTCGGGCTACTGCTATTTCGGCATCAGCTCTCTCACCGCTATGGTACCCTCTGCAACTGCATGTACTTGGGAATCAAGCCTACAAGAAGATAAGAAGGGCAGCCTCCAGGTTTCTGTGGAAACCAGAAGCAGAAGAAGAAGAAGGGTTCCTTTCCAAAGTAGCCTGGGAGAGCATCACTTTTCCCAGAGAATCGGGAGGATTTGGTATTCCGGATCCTAAACGTCAAAATATCGCATTGCTAGCCAAATGGCCCATTAAAGCGATACTAGCAGAAAGCAAACATGCTTGGATATGGTTAGCAGAATACATTCTCTCTGAAGAATGGAGCCTGAGGAACCCATCAGATGTATGGAGTTGTATATTCATACAGTCCTACTGTTGTAAAAGGCCAAAATCCCGCTTTTGGAAAGGAACCTTGTATGCATGGTCTAAGGTTCTACCTGATCACCGAGCCTATCCCAATTCGTGGGAGGAAGTCTTAATGCAACCAATCTTCGAAACCCCCCTGTTGTGTGGTCTAGATGGGACTCCACTTTCAGCCTGTGACGTCCCTGGGAACTTTGGGAAAGCCTGGATAGAAAGAGGAGTGATTAGAATGGGAGACCTGTGGGACAAGGAACTAGGTGATTAGCGTATTGAAACCTCAATGAGAACCCAACTCCAGTGTCTGAGATTAGTGGAGGAGCATTTGGCATACATTCAAAATTCAGTACCCTCGGATTGGATACATACAGTAAGTACTCGTTGTACTACTGATACTTGGTTGAAAGTCCCAGTGAACAACGACTCACCTACTTACTGGAAAGTTGTTGACCAGCTCGGGGATAATGGGTTCAAGGTAGAAGTTTGGACAGCCTCTGCCAAAACTCCTTACACTAGGCTCTTATGTTTTGAGGAAGAATTACAGGTGGAATCTATAAAAGACTTTAGTCAGGTCATAGTAGAGGAGACCAGCCAGCAGGTTAGGCCAACCGATTCTGCAGCCAGGGTGCCTAGACCACAAGCCAAGTTACTGGCAGGTGGCAGAACAGTAGCACAGATAATGGTACACCCAGGCCTCATAGGGTGGCTAGATCCCAAGACCCGAAAATCTATTATAGCCTGAAAGAGTACTCAGCAAAAAGAGGAGTGGAGATACTCCAACAGAAGGTTAAGCCGAAACCTGTGGATACTGTGGTGAAAATACGAGAAGAACAACAACTGGCAACAATAGAAAAGAAGGACCTACTCATCCATTGGCGTCAACTAAAGGGTCTACCGTCTCAGAAACAAGCCAGTATTTTACTGTTACAATCCTTACTGGTCACAGCATCAGCGGTTTGGTTGAGTTCTAGAGGAATGGACATTACCACCACATGTACGCGTTGCAATTGGGCATGGGAGTCTACAAATCACCTCTGGTACTCGTGCCCACTTTCGCTCAGGGTATGGAAATGGTGGGAAAAATATTGGAAAGAGATTACTAAGGACATATTTCCGTGGGATGAGAGGTGGATCATGTCCGGCATACTCCCAACTAATATTAATGCTAATATAGGTTGGGGGTATGTGGCACAAGTTATCAGAGGTATTATTTTCGGAGTACTGTGGAAGGACCGCAATGACCAGGTGTTTCGTGAACGCCATCTGTCTCAGAAGGACATCACTGACAAGGTGAAGAGTGAGATTAGGCATACAATTATCGCAGACTGGCGACGAAGGGTGAAGAGTAGGCGCAGTTTCAAACCAGTTAGTTGGTTCTCCAGGACATGGGGGACAAATGCACGCCTGGTCGTCTTTAGACCGGATGGTATTATCAGTTTCCCACCATGGCTTTTGAAAGACTGAAGTAGGAAAATTGAAATTTTGACAAGCCTTAACTCCTATCCTGTTCTGGGTTATACCAGGTGTGTTGCCTCTACTTAGGGGAGTCTTGCTGATACTAGGAATCATAGCAGTAATTGCCTTTCTTCCATCTGTTTCTCTTCCTCCCCGCCTCTCTTCTTTGAGAAGTAGATTAGATTACATTAGTGATAGGGCTGCTTGTTGTTTTGTTATAGGTAGTACTTTCGGGTAGTAGCCATATGCGTGGTTTCCTTAGATAAATCAAAGGCTATAGCGTAATGGCTAGGCAGCTCTCAGAAGAGTAGAGGCACCTATTGAGGGACAAGGTTTTCATCTGGTCTCCTGTGTGAGATCGCAGCCAGAAGGCTGTAAGCGAAACCGGCTGTTGCTGCCGGGATAACTCTGGGTTGAATTGTGAGGCCCCCGGCCTCATCCTGTGGCCTTTTTGATAATGCAATGTTAACTTTTAAAAAAAGAAAAAAAAAAAAGAAAAAAAGGAAAAAAAAAAGCAGGAAAAAAAAAAAGCAGGAAAAAGAAAAAAACAAAGCAAAGGAAGGACGCCCGGGAAGGTTTGTACTCACTGTAGTTGTTGGAATAACAAATCCATCCACGAATCAGGCATCCCACCATACTTACCGTAAGTAAAAGTCCGAAAGAAACGTAAAATCCTGGTCCGCATGTTTCACATTCGGTAAGTAAAATCGTACTCCACCGTCCCGACAGTGAAGGAGATCTTACATGAGTGGCAGCGGCCTTTGTTGGGCGGTCTGCAAAGTTGGTCTGTTTTTCCGAATTCCAACGGACGTTTGTGGGCCGGAACTGTGTCCCACCAGCTAGCCTCTTCGAGACCACAGACGAACCAGGCCCGGCAACGGACAGGAAGGAAAAAAAAAAAAAAGGAAAAAAACACAACAGCTTTTTCGGAACAGGGTACGGGCCCGTTGCTTTTTTTTTTGTGAGCTTTTATTAACAAACAAGCAAGTTGAGGCCGGGGACCTCACAATTCAACCCGGATATACTGGGGCCATTACCCAGCTTCGGCTCAGTACTGGAAACCGGGTCCAGCGTCCCCAAACTTGTCCTAACCCTCTGAAAATTCTCAAAAAAAGTCGATCTCTGAAGCTCATGAAAATAAAGAGAGGAGTTCAGAAGCCTCTAGGCTAGCTTCTAAGCTCTCAAACACATGTACCTGCCACACTTCAAAATGCCAACCAACCCCCAGACTCAACACCTCATACTTCCAGCAGGTAAATGTGAAAACCATACTTGAGGGAGAAAAAGAAACATCCTCATTACGACAACAAAGGTCGACCAAACTCACTACTCAGGGTGGGGTACTACAACGTTCCCCGTGACCTATCGTGGTCAATAGCCAAGAGCAGAAAGATATCTTCCCTCTGTCATCTACTATTGCCAGACCTGTATTCCTCCCCCAGGTATCCTTAAACCATGTCAATTGATTAGCATTTAGTCCCCGAGACGTGCGTCTGCTCCAATCACAGGTTATAGTTCTTCTTAAATCTGCAGTTATGTGTTTCTTGATCTGAATGTCAGACATGCATTGCTGGCGAAACAGCTGATTGTTTCTATCGTCCCAGATCACCTTCATGATGATTGCTCTTGAAACCTGTGCCACATACTTCCAATCGCTTTTGTCTGTACGGCAGCCAGTTAAGATCCAATCGTCAGACCAATCAAAGTTGTTTGTTGTGAACCTCTTCCAGTGCTGAATCCACCAGTCCCATATTCGCCTCGACGCTGGACACGACAGCCATAGGTGTCTCGTGGTCTCCCATCCCCACCTGCACCTCGAACAGGTGGTAGAGATCACCATTCCTTTTGCTGCTAGCCAAACTGCTGAGGCTGTGGCCAAAATTCCTTGTAACCCTAACATACTTGCTAATTTTTGGGACGGTAGACCTTTGAGTTCCACCCACAAAACTTGCATTTTTTCCTTGGTAGTACTCAACACTCCTTGTTCCACTCGTCTTTTTACTACTGTCTCATACGGGTTCTTTTTAACCTTCTGTCTGAGAATTTCCGTACCCACCTTCGGTTTACAGTCAACCAAAGTTACTGTTTTACTTCTCTCTGCACTATACCAGCCCATGCTCATCGGATTGGACCCAAGAGTGCTGAGGGCCAAGCCCCACGCTACCAGCTTCCTTCTAGGCGTCAACCCTCCGTTGTTCCTTCGAGCTAGAGGCATTGTGACCACAATTTCTTCTAAGTCCGATATCTGTGATACATTTTCCTTATTACCTTGATGAATTTCGTTGGTAAAGGAAAAATTTGCCGACATATGCCACCTGTTAGCTTCATACCCCCCTTCCAGTGCTGGACCTATGACATGCCAGATATCATAGGTGCCATCTGTATTTTAATTCCTACCCAACAAGGCTTCCTCAGGTACAGCATCAGACCGTAATATTTTTTTCCAACTGTCCGAAATAGCTGATATTATTTTCTCCAGTTTCTGTTGGATACCCTTTAATCTCGGCAGTTTCAGTTTTAGTACAGCAACATCTATCCAGTCTGATTTGCTAATATCCCAAACATCTCTGACTCTCACCACTCCTCTCTCTATCCAACTCTTTCCGAAGTGACCTGCCGAACCATTTGCTAGAAACATACTATTCTCTGCATCTTTTATGAGTGGGTTCTCGAACAGAATTTCTGATAGAACCGAGTCTCTTGAGGAGGGATGAAATTTCTTAGTTGGAACGAGTTTCTTCCAAGCTTTTAAAATATCTCCCCAAAATCTTGACTTCAACTGTTTGTTCACATATGATGGAATCAACAAACACGCCAGGACATCCTCTTGCCTGCATAAGGACCACTCCTCACTCAGTATTTGTAGACCCAGGGCCAGCCACGGTTCTTTTTTAGAAGAGGTAAGGGCTTTGATTGGCCATCTGGCCAACAAGGCCTGATTCTGCTGTCTGGGATCCAGTATTCCAAGCCCCCCTTGATGTCTAGGAAAATTGATAGTTTCCCAGACCACTTTTGACAAATAGTCTTCATGATCTTGCGACTCAGGTTTCCAAATGAACTTCCCTAACAAAGAGAGATGTCTTGTGTGTTTCCAACTTGAGATCCTGTTGCTGTACTTCTCCACCAAGATGGCATCTTGAAACTCAGAATTATCCACTTGTGATACTTGCACCCCCAAGAATCGTTCCGATGCATCGGCAGGCACAACTTTCAAACCCCAATTCACTCTCAGGTTGTATGAAGGTGGTAAGAAATAGGTTGTCTTAGTCCAATTAATAGAGGCCTCCGATAAGCCACAGTATTCATTTAATACTTTCTTCAGGGCTCTTAAATGATCTCTCTTATTTGAACAGGCAATCGTTAAATCGTCCGCTAAAGCCCCACCCTTCCACTGGAGTCCCGTGTTGAGTTTTAGCCCTTGGATTTCAGAGTTGAATCAGATATTGTCCAAGAGAATTTCCAAGTGTATTACAAATAAAAGCGGGGCTAATGGGCAGCCCTGTCTCAAAGAACGGGTGAGAAGAAATTGTTCGACTGTTGACCATTCACCATCACCGTAGCTGTTGCCCCCGAGTACATTGTTCTAACCCATTGACAAAAAGGAGAACCAAAACCCATGTGTTTCAAAGTAGTTATGACAAATGTCAAACCAACGCGATCATAAGCTTTTTCCATATCAAGCAAAAAAATTGCCACGTCCAGATTGTCTTTCGTAATAATTTCCAAGGCTTGAATGGTTGAGGCAATATTGTCCACGATACTTTTGTGCTTTACAAATGCGCCTTGTTCTTTGCCAATGAGGTCCGGTAAGTACCTTACTAGTCTAATCGAGAGTGCTTTAGCTAACAGTTTGTAGGATGCATTCAGTAAGGATATCGGTCTCCAATTACAAATTTCCTTCTTATCGCCCTTTTTATATAACAGGGATATTACCCCTTTTAACATACTTTTTGTCAAGTCACCCCCCGTTAACACTTGGTTAAAAATATTGAGCAACATAGGACCCAATTGAGGCCATAAGGCTAAGTAGGCCTCAATTGGAAGGCCATCTTCCCCGGGGCATTTTCCTTTTGCCATCCTTTTGGCGGCCACTAATAACTCATCCAATGTCAACGGTCTATCTAGATCTAATCGAGCTATTTGGGGTAGTGTCTTTCCAGAAAGTGTTGTGATCTTTAAGTCCGAGTCCATATCGTCGTATGGACGCCTAGTCGTGAGGATATCTTCAAAATACAGTCTAGCGTACTCACACATTTGTTGTAGATCATCGGAAATCAGGACTTGGGTTGAGAAGGGGTGTGATAATTCTTTCATTGGTGGGTGAGTTTTCTGTAAGATTAACTGTTTGAATGTTTCTTTCGTGAGTCTGTCCCCTGAGATTTTATTTCTCTGTTTTAACCACTCTTTTCATTGCAACTGATCCTGGATGTGCATCTGTTCGAGTTTAGCCAGACACCTTTTTCTCACCTTTGACCAGTAGGCATCAGACACATCATCCTGCCCCAGGCTATCCTCCGCTAATTTAATTCTTTTAATTAGATTGTTTTCTTCCTTTCTCTTTGATTGAGCTTTAATGTGTGAGAACACATTAAAAGCCCGTTGTAGTATGTGTATGCCTACTCTCATCCAGTCCTGTTCCGTGGAGAACAGGTCCTTGGCATCTAACCAAGAAGTAAGTTGTCGTTGAGCCCACTGAATGACTCCCGGGTCTTTCAATAAAGAAACATTCAGTTTATAATATGAAGGGCCTCTTTTGGGAGCCTCACTGATCTGAAAACAGCTATTACTGGTCTATGGTCGGACATGTCCATCAAGACAATGTCCACTGCCGCGCATTCCAGCCAAGGATTTTCTTTCATCAGGATAAAATCAAGCCTTCTCTGAGCCGGTGGGGACTGAGACCCGAACCAGGTATATTCCTGGGATTCCGGATTCAAGACTCTATACGCATCTACCAAATCATGTGCAATCAAGAATGACTGTAACAATCCGCTGTCAGTTCTGATAGGACCTACATTCGGATATCCAAGCCTAGATTTAGAATGGTATTCCAATCCGCAGCAATGATTAGGTTATCGGAATCAGAGATTATCCGCTAGAAAGTTCACCCTTTCGTTATAATCTGATGGAACATAAACTGACATCACAGTCCAGTCTTTAGTCCCAACTTCAAATTTAACCCAAGCCCACCTCCCCCATAAGTCTACCATCGAATCTAGGATCACCGCATTTAAATCTTTGTGAATTAATATCGTCGTCCCACCTTTCGTCCCCTGAGCTGGCGACCAAAATTGTTGGCCGGTCCACCAACTTTCCATTTCCCTACAACGATTCTCGTTCAATTTTGTTTCCTGAAGGCAAGTTACCTGTTTTGTTTTCTTTGTGAATCCATGTTTTCAATCCGCTTCGTTTGTGTTTTAAATTCGTATCGCACAAACCCCGTACGTTCCAGGAGGCAAGCTTTAGCTTGCCTTTAAGAGGCATGAGAAGTAACGTTGCCGACTGTCAAGTGGATGCGGCCCCCAGTCCCCTTGCCACCTTGGGAATGTTTTTCTCTTTCGGGCTTCCTCTTCTCGAGTTGCGTCCTCCCAAGGCTCCTGGAATAACGCCAACAGCTGGGGTGTTAGAAGAGACTCTCTCAGAGAAGAAGTGGAGAGTCAATCCCCTATCACAGCAGCCGAGACCTCAGGTACAACTCTTATTCCTTGCAACTCTGGGTTGAGTGGTGAAGACAGAAAAGACATTGGAAACCAACTTTTGTTTTGTCCGGCAATAATTTCGTTGGTTTCGTCATTCATGTGAATTTCCAGTGGGACAAAATAGAATCGTATTTTTTCCCCTTTTGTGTTTTCTGCGTTCTGCCCTTCAACCCTCGTCTGAGGGACTATTCGAATTTTAAGCCCCTCCGGTATGATCCTGGAAACCTTCTTCAGAATCACGTTCCCCTGTGAGGGGAACATTTGCATCGGTGGTGGCCAGTTCCAGATTTTCGTCGTTCGCCTGGGAGGCCAATATTACCACCCCCTTGTCCGAATTGGAGCATAGCAGAGGGGCCAAAACTTTAAAGGATTTCTTTATCACTCCTCCCCAAAGTACTGCGAGGCTCCGCCTCTGTCAGTATTTTCCGATTTCTGGAATCCTTTTTGTGCACCATCCCCCGACTCGACTCTGTATCCGAAGCTTGACTACTGTTTTCACTTCCAGTTCCCTGTACTCCTTTTCAGGGGAATGAGTTCTCCACCTTTTGAATGGAGAGTGAACACTCTTCCTGCTTTTTCCTTTGCTAATAACATCTTCCACTGCCTTTACTAGTGCATTCCGTCCCGCTTCTTCCATTACAGTTCTGTTTCCTTCCCCTTCCCCGTCCGACTCTCCATCCCCATCTTCTTCCGACTCTCCATTATCCTCATTCTTGTCTAAATTCATGAACCCATCCTCATCTTTTTCTGATCCTGTCGCAGAATTGCGTTCTGAGCCTCCTTTGGACACTGGACCTTCCATTGGCTTACCTTTCGTTAGATTACCTTTCTGAGGACTTGGAGACCTATTCACTCCAGAGCTCGAAGATTTCGCTTTCGAACCACTCGAGTTTCCTTCGTCTCTTTTTCGGTTCCGGCTTGGGCTCCTGGACCCATGAACAGACTGCGACCTAGATCGAGATCTACCTCTTGTCTTTGTCGAAGGCCGCTGACTTTTTGAAACGCTGTTATTTACTGGAATCGGCGTATGTCGCTCACCAATAAACCGCCTGAAACCTACGAGAGGAGGGACGTCACCCAACGGGACAAAACCCGAAAAGGGGGGTTCAGATGGGTAGACTTTCTGCCTCATCTGTTGCGTAAACGGATCCGGATCTTCGAATGTTGGGCAGCATTCGTCCTCCTTTGTATGGTAATTTACGCGACAGACCGAACACCAAGGAGTAGCGGCAGAAATTACCTCGAAGTGGTAATCCCCTTGACCTGGAATTCCTACCAATAATCTTGACTTAACCCTTTTCCGTGCCTTGAATTCCAAGTCAAAACGTACTGTACCCAGTTCTGGCTCATCCTCGTATTCCTCGAAGGGGTGCGCACCTTTAGCACCTCCCCAAAGGATTTTTCGGCTGCAGTTTGAAGGATCGCCAGAAGCTGGAGAGGTACCCGAGGGCATCTGATCCAGCAAACTTTAAACTCCGCTTCTTTGTATTCCTTCATCTCTGACAATGTCATCCAAGGAAGAAAGGTGAGTTTATACGTTTTGCTTCCCAAATCCACGTAGTCTTCTTTCTTCTGTTTCAGCCATGTGATGACTGACGTCTGTGAGGAGACAAATGAGGCTAAATTCTTTCCCTCATTCTGGTATCGACCTCTTTTGACCGAATCTGCAAACAGCCCTGCGTCATACCACGAATCTTCATAGAGACACACCAATTTCTTCTTCGTGTCATTCGATAAAATTGATGCTCTCTCTTGAAAGAGAATTGTGATTGCATGTTCTCTTAGCCACGATAGATTGAGTTCTGAAAACCCTTCGTTCAGGTCAAACCTGGCGAAGTCCTCCCCCAATTCGGCAATCCCAATGTCCAATCCAGAAGGCAGAATCCCATCTCGGTAACAAGCTTCGAATAAGGAACAGAGTTGTTTCTTCTCTTCTCTCGAGTAGATCTTTTTTTCCGATGCCATAGTAAAAGTTATAGTAAGCACTCGGAGCAACCCAATAAATATAGGCCTCTATTAACTGGATAATCAACCGTATCTACCAATCATCATGCAAACCTACAGAGAGGAAGAGGGGGAAATAAGACCGTCGTTACCGTCCTTCATTGTTCCTTTATCCCGTTTGTTTCATGAACAATGGCGCCTCCAACGTGAACATATTCGAAAATTCTCTTGTTCAACTACGCATGTCGGAGCAGACCCTCACGGAGGCAAGCCATCCCGGGCTGCTCGCGGGTAGGCTCCACCCGGTCTAGACCGTTGCTCTTCGGAGTGAAGGCAGTGTTCCTTACCCTGACCACCATGGCTCAGCCATGGGGTTGAGCAGCACCCCCGATAACCTCGAAATTACCGACAAAGTATGCACATAGCTATCGAGGTGACTACCAAGGGGAGTAGCACGTTAGCGCTACCACAAGTGGCGCCCGGTACCCCTCATTTGGTCTTCCAATCCAATTTCACCTCACTGCCCGTTGCTTTTACGAAAATGGCAAAACGGAGTCCCGAAGTTCACTCTACGGACGCCGCGTCCTGAACTGTTTTCATATCACTCCCTTCACACCGGAGGCCCAGGATTCAAGGAAGCCGGTGGGATACCAAAAAAATGGATATTTTACTTACCGTAAGTATGGTGGGATAAGGCCCTTAGTATCAGTTTTTTTTTTTTTTTTCATTCTTTACTTTCAATGCCCTGCCAGT
The DNA here is from genome assembly GCA_003427395.1 of Chara braunii. NCBI lineage: Eukaryota > Viridiplantae > Streptophyta > Charophyceae > Charales > Characeae > Chara > Chara braunii. Next base: position 1,497,212 of record BFEA01000216.1, read on the forward strand.
GAGGCAGGGCGCATTCCACGGGCCCTGACACTCTCTCCCAGAGGGCAGACACAGCAGACACACACTATTGCTCACGATTCTGTATCTGCCGACTATCCTGTCAACTTTGTAGTTGCATGTCTTTTCTTTTTTGCCCAATCGGGACATGACTGACCCGTTGTTCAGTTTTTTTTTTTTCTTTTCTCCATTCTTCAGTTTCAATGCCCTGCCAGTGAGGCGAGGCGCAATCCACGGGCCCTGACACTTTCATAGGGAGGGCAAACACACACTGCTGCACAGAATGCTGTATCTGCCCTCTATCCTGTCCTTAGGGTGGTTGCTCCCTTTTCCGTTTTTGCTCATTCATGGACGTGATGCGCCGTGGCTTCACTGAGGGCACTACTCGCACAACTAAACTTAGCATTTTCTCGTTTTTGAATGCTACACTTACTTCTTTTTATTGTATTTTTGCAAGAGTACCCAAAAAAAAATGAAACGGGACACAGGCTCGGCAAAACTCAGTGCGCAGAGAAATTCAGGGTCGGCAAAAACAGGCTCCGAGGTAGTGGTGGTTTAAGGATCTTTTTTTTTTTTTTTTTTACCACTAGTACCTCCGAGCCTGTTTTTGCCAACCCTGAATTTCAATGCGCTCCGAGTTTTGTCGACCCTGGGTCCAACTCCATTTTCTTTATGGAACACTCACAGGAAGAACTTAAAAAAAAATAAAAAAAATTGTTGCGGCCGTAAAACTCAGAAAACAAGAAAACAAGAAAAAGGAAACAAACCTCTGGCCGCGATTGCAGTTGTGTACATTCTTGGAAGTGCTAGTGTGAGTGTGCCCCCGGTGAAGGCATCTCAGCCCACTGGACAGGTTGTCAGATTCCAGAAAAAAAAAGACAGAAACACGGATTGGGCCGTGAAAATGGCTGGATATATTCCTTTTAAGTGTCAAGTGTGATCGGGGTTACAATCCTCTGAGGAAACACAGCTTGAGCAAATCACGGATTCCGCCCTGCCTCGTTGGCAGGGCTCGTAACAAACACGTGAGAAAAAAGAAAAAAAAAAACCAGCAACTTTCAGAATGTAACGGTGTTTGCTGTGAGATGCATTCTGTGGAGGAAGACTGTGAGCAGGGCCTCCTAGACTACCCTGCCATACACATCATTGCAGTACAGAAAGATTTTTGTTTTTTTCGTTTCCCTTTCACACGAGGGCGAAAGAAAACTAAGGTTTATGGGACTCCCCGACCCTGGGTCCCACCCCCGAATTCTTCGGGAACTGGCAAAAACTCATAATTTCCCCAACACTGGCAGAGGTACTAGTGGTTTAAGCTAATCAGTCAAACAAGCCACCACAGCCTGGCGGTATCCCTAGCCCTCAATGCTGGAGAGCATGCTCACACTTCGCATACAGTGAACGTACCTGACATGATAAACGACCCAAGGCTGTCGAGACGAGACGGTCCGAGCATGAATATGGCACTCACCGCACTACTCCCCAAATGTGAACAATGGACAACGAGCTGCAATTCAGTTGTCCTTTTAAACCACCAGTACCTTTCCCCGCTTGAAAAACAAACATGCGACGGTTAACACGGGGGTCACCCTCACAAGTGCCCGATGGCAATTGCGATCAGACTCGCTTTCATTCACACTCCCATGCATGCAAACAGGTGCGCAGCAACTGGCGACAAGCGCCCACTCAGAACTCAGAGATATGGTAACCAAGAACACAGATCAGATACAAGTTCACTTCGATGGCTATGGCGACTCAGCGCCCACACAACTCTCTGTTCGCATACAAAGGATCGCCCTGGATATCCCACACGCGATACTCTGAACACACACACACACACACACACACATACACTGCACTCTAACTACAGCTATGGCGGCTATGGCCGCTACTACCCTATCACTATGGCTACGCTCCTTCTCTCTCGCCCACTTCGTCCTCGGGCTCACTGCAGACCACCTCGCACAGGTCGCTATGGCAGCGCTTCCGCATGGCTCACGCAGGAATGAATGAATGACTGGGCGTTGCCTCTTGATTTATACTTCTGCAGCTTGTTGGTCTGGCCCTTTCCCATGCCCGTAGTGCACACAGTCCCATGCGATACTTGCTTGACTGGACCAGGACTGACTGGAGACTGGGACTGTTGACTCAGCACGGGTAAACTCCACCACTTGCCCACTTGCCTCACCACTTGCCCACTTGCCTCAGCCTAAACGTGGGCAACTTCGAAAGGCCACTACTCGGACCTTCCGGAAGGCCGTAGACTTGGCCTTTCGATACTGTAGCAGCTACGACCTTGACCTTTCTGGGCTGTAGCAGCTACGACCTTGACCCTTCGAGAAAGCTACAGCTACGACTTCTAGACCTGACTGAGACTCCTACTCGACAGGTGTACAGATCGAACCCCTGCTACCTATGGACCCTACGACAACCTACCAACTGTTACAAATGCACAGGTCACGGTCGACACAAATATTGTACACAGGTAAGGTGGGGACTAGGGATCGAGCCCTGGGATCTGCATCAGCTACAGCGAATTGGTGAATATCGTTTCACTCCTGCCGACCTAAATTCGAGGTCCTCCGAGAATATTTCTGATCTCTCTCGTAGCCTCTAACTATATCGGGAGCTGTCTCTAGAAGTTCTGCTCTAGTGAACCAGCGGTCATCCTCCGGCTCCTGATACACAAACCAGACCTTATACTGCTTCTGTGGATGACCTCTAACTCCTATTATGAACACATCTTCACCTACAATGCCGTCAATGTCATATCTTTCGTCCATGTCTGGAGGGATCATGGACCGTCTAGATGGAAACTGTTGACTTGTGACACACGGCAGTAACTTTGATGTGTGAAACACAGGGTAGGTGTGGAGGTGTGCTGGAATCTCTATAGTGTAGAACGGCCCATCCTCTCCGCCCTTGACTTCTAGAACCGGCCACGACCCTCTATACGCGGGCAGTAACTTCTGCGAGATGTTCTCCTCAGGTGCAAACTCTTTAGACTTGACCCACACCAGGTCGCCTACCTGAAACTGCGATCGGGGACGTTGCTTATTAGCATGTTCTATCATTCGGTGTTGGGTTGTCTTGAGGTTCTCAAGAACAGTGGTTATCTCTTTCTCGTGATGTATCGCGAACTCCCTGGAACCGGGCGGTAGCCTGTGAATCTGATCCCGGTTAAGTCCCTCAAACGGTCTACGTGGTCTAAAGGACTTGTGCAACTCGTTGGGAGTGCGACAGGTGGACAAATGCATGCTGTTATTGTATGCATTGGCTACCTTGGGTACCATCTCGTCCCAGTTAATCTGATCATGTCTAATGTACATGCGCAGAACTTGTTGCAGGATCTTGTTCATCTGCTCTGTCTGACCGTTAGTCTCTGGATGGCGGCCAGATGACATCAACAGCTTAGATCCATAGACTCTCATTAGTTCCTGCCGGTTCTGGCTAGTGCAGCGGGTGTCTCTATCACTAACAATAAACAATGGGACGCCATGCTCGCTAACCCATAAATCGAAAAACTTATGAATAACTAACTTTGTACGCGCCTCTACAGGCAAAGGAACAAAAATAGCATACTGGCTAAATCTATCGACTACAACCATGACTTGGCTCTTGCTGTGCCTACTCTTGACACCAGCATCTATGAAGTCGATGGAAGCTGAATCTCCAAGGTGGTATGGAATAGGCAAGGGTCTGAACAGACCTAGAGGGGCACGCGTAGTAGTCTTGTTCCTTTGACAGACTTTACAACTGCGAACATACTCTATGCATTTGTTTTTCATTCATGGCCATGTATACGCGTGCATGAGATTGGCCAAAGTCTTTTGCCAACCGAAGTCTCCCTCTGTATCATGGCATTCCCCTAGGATCAAACTGCGGATCTCTTCAAATAATAACCTCTCTGTAGTGCGGTACTCTAGCTCGGTCTCTGGGGCCTCCTTAACCTTCTTGAGGAGGTCACTATAGATAGGGTCCTGGGCATACGCTTGTCTAACTTTCTCTTGCAGGTCACGCCCTATGTCCAGATAGTGAACTATGGCTCCAAAGTAGTCTGACCTCCTACTCAGAGCATCCGCAACTACATTGTACTTGCCCTTAACAGCCTTGAGCGAAAAGTCATACTGGTCTATCTCGGCGGCCCACCTAGTCAACTTAGGTGTCATCTTGGCCTGTGTCTTCAGCCATCTAAGTGTCTCATGGTCTCAATACACTTTGAACTGCCTCCCAAGCAGGTAATGCTTTCAGTGCTATGAAGTTTGCCTGAGAGCGTAGAGTTCCCTCTCATACGTCGAGGTAGCAACCTTCTCTGAGGGCATCCTCGCTGACATGAACTCTACGGGTCTGTAGCCATTGTCGTCATCCTGCTGTAACATGGCGCCTATACCATACTGACTCGCGTCCGTGGTGGGCTTCAACTTCTTTAGCGCAGACGTACAGTCTTTATCCCACTGCCAGATTGTCTCTTTCTTGAGCAACCTGCGAAGGGGAACGGCGATAGTCGAGAAGCTCCTCACGAACTTCCTGTAATAGTTAGCTAGGCCTACGAACGACCACAACTCTGTCATCGTGGGCGTCAACCAATCTCTAATCGCCTCTATCTTACTGTTCTCAGGCTTAATGCCATCTCCGTCTAACGCGTGGCCCAAGTATAGGACTTGTGTCTTGGCCCACTCGCACTTCTTCGCATTGATCTTGAAGTTAGCTTCTCTCAACTTCTCCAAGACTTGCCTCAAACGACCCTGATGTTCCTGGAGGGTCCTACTGAAAACTAAGACGTCGTCTAGATACATTACGACAAATCTATCTAACCAAGGCCTAAACAGATCGCTCATACATTGTTGAAATGTCGTTGGCGCATTGGTCAGTCCAACGGGCATAACCATGAACTCATAATGCCCATATCTAGTCCGGAACGCAGTCTTGTACTGGTCATGAGGATGAACTTCCGAACTTTAAATTTATCTTGGAAAAATATTTGCAACCCTACACCCGATCTAAGAGATCGTCTATCATGGGCAGTGGTTCAGCATTCTTGACTGTGATAGCATTCAGACCCCTATAGTCTATACACATTCGCAACTCTCCTTCCTTCTTGGGGACAAATACAACTGGTGCTCCAAAAGGAGACGAACTGGGCCTAATACAACCCTTCTCAAGTAGCTCGTCTAGTTGCTTGCGCAGCTCCTCTAACTCTGTAGGGGACATCCTGTAGACTGCGCCCTTAGGAGTTTTACTGCCAGGCTCTATCTTTATCCTGTGCTGGATTGGCCGTGACACTATTCCTGTCGGCGGCTCTGTGAGATCTTTAAACTCCTCCAGCAGCTTGGCAATGGCTGGATCCGTGGAACTATCCTCTTCCTTAGGCTCAGTGACAGGCCTTACATACACTACGAAGACTTGATCCTCTAATTGCTCCTTTCTTACTAAACGAGCGAACGCGAGAGCACTGAGGCAGCAATGTGCCAAGGAGTTATCTACTCCAAACACATGAAACAAACGGGTTGTTTTAACTTGGCCTCACGGACTAGGGAGCCTACACTCATGCTCTCTTAAGTGGAGTGTGGCCCCTACTGCCTCTCCCCAGTCCATACCTAGGACTATGTCAAAGGAAGGTCGTCCTAAACGAGGAGAGTCAGGGAATGGAGAACTTTCTCCACCTTCCCATCTTTCTATAGGCGGAAGTACTCATGGACTCCCTCTACATAGTCCTCAACATGCATAGTGTGGTTGTCTGCGAGGATACTAACTATGGGGTCTTCGAACTTCTGGACTTTCAATCCTAGCCTCGGCTTCTTCAGCGCTCTACGGCTAATATAACTACGGGTAGCCCCTGAATCTATAAGGGTCCCTACTCTACTTCTGAAAACTTCTACATCCACTAGCACTAGCTGCCTTTTACTATCTTTCTTCATCTTGGCCCAGGTAGGCATCCTCTCCTTCAATTCCTCTTCCACGCCTGTGAGGGACGTGCCTAGAGAGATGCTGACAAAAGCAGTCTCTCAACAGCTAACTAGGCACGGACCTGCAACCTCTGCCAAAGGCTCATGTGGCGTGGGAGTTTCCTGTACGCGCGCGCTCACTTCCCCACATGGCCAAATAGTAGGGGCAGTTGGGATCCCTATCGGCGGCTGCCTTTTGACTCCTGGGCAGCCCAACGGGTCTGTCTATACTTACGACAACATTTTATAATATGGGCCAGATCACCACAATAGATGCACTGCCCCTGCTTCATACGTTGCTGCCACACTTTCCGGTCCAGGTCCAGATCTTCCCAAGGTCGGCCTTCTGGGCAACCCGGGTGCCAACCTCCTGACCTTTGAGGTGACCTTCCACCTCGTCGTTGTGGGGACCGACTGGGACCTTGGCGATTTGGCAGGGGACCTTGACCCCTACCTCCCGCTTGACGATTCCCTTGACCCCCAACCCCCTGTGCACCCAATCCTCGGCCTCCCATGGTCTGGCCCCTTTGGCCATGGCCGCCTCCTCTACCTTGCGGCCTCCCTCCAGCCGCGACAGCCGCATAGAACCTCCCCTGACCTACGCTACTGTCCTCCTCCTCGAGGCCCGACTCAATCTGACTGTAGGGGACCTCGTCAGTACCACCTTCGTCTAAGTAAGGATCAAATGATCCTTGGCCCTAACTTGGTCGGAGATGGTACGACCCTTCCACTTCTTTCCCTTGTTTAGGTCCTTATGCCAGAAAGTGGAAACTGGCACATACCTCGCCTCAAACAGGACCACCTCTCCACTCAACGCATCATACGTGATATTGGCCTGTTGGGTTTTGTCAAAGAAATGCCCTCATAAGGGCTCTGGCATGGCACGATAGAACAATTGGACCAGCTGGGTCTCAGTGACCCCATGGTCCGGGATGGCTACCAAGTTGTCCATAACAGCTTCGAGTGCTCTCGCACTCGTCCACTATCGCGAATGGATGGTTTGGAGCTTATCGGAGGCCCTGGCGCCCCTGGTGATGTCAGCAAACCTCTTGCGCAGGAATTTGAGGAAAGTGGCCAGGGGGGTAAGCCTCGAGTATGCGATCATATTGTGCTCGCAATCTGCGGCACGTGTGCGTGACCTGGCGAAGCTAGCTGCTTCGTCTTTTAAGGCATGGAAGGCGACGAGGACTTGTTCCTCAGGGGCGATATGTTGTAGATACACATAAGTATTGACACTAGCCTCCCAGTTGTCAAAACTTTCAATCTTCTTCCTGCTATATGAATCTGGAAACTTAAGCTTTACTGGATCCTTGCGGGGACGCGTCGTGGCCTCTACTGTGGCCACCACTTTAGCGCTCTCAATAGCACCCGCGCAAAACTTGTCTACGCCATCCTTCAATCTTCTAATTTCGGACCCGACGTGGTGACCCACGTCGCTCGCAAACTCTCTTAACCCGGATCGCATTGCTTGCAGGGTCACCTCTTGGCCCTTACGGGCCTGGTGCTCCTCCAGCCAGGCCTCACTCAAAACTTCCAAGAAGCCCATCATCTTATCTAGTTTGGCAGAGACCTCTGCTTGGGCCTGTAGCTCCTGCCTGCCGGTTCGAACTCGCTCAACCTCCCCGGCTATTCTGCTGACTTTTTCCCTCCTTCTCTTCTTTTCCCTCATCATCTTCAATTTTCACTCCAACTTCTCATCTTCTGTCGCCTGGCGTTCCAGGGGATCCTCTATCAACTCCAAGGCCCTGGCAAACACCTCCCTCTCCTCCTGCGGCACATATATAAATGTGCCTCTTCATCTTCTCCCAATGATAAATTACCCACCCATTCACTAATCTTCCTTTCCCTTCATATGTCCTCCTCCTTCGTGCCACTTGCTTCTCCTCTCTCTTCTCCACGCCTTCTTTCAAGGGGCTCTTCTTCTTCTTCTTCCTTCTCCTCTGCTGCGGCTTCTTCCTCTGCAACCCTTCTTCTTTCCTCTTCCTCTCGCTGTATTTGCAGCATCTTCTCCTTCTGGAATTGTAGCATCTCTTCTTCTAATCTCTTCTTCTTCGCAGCCTGCTCCTTTGCAATGGCCTTTAACTTCGCATGCTTAAGGAGCTCCTTCTCCTTTTTCTCTCTCAAAAGGGCGGCAATCCGGGCCTGCTCGGCCTCGGAGGGGGCAATACTCTTCCCACTACGGGTGTCAACCATGGTGATTGGTGCACAACCAGACAATGATTCCACTCCTCACCACTTAGACTCTACTCCCCCTGACTAACACACCTATTGACTCAATCTAAGAACTTACAGAATCCGGACAGGATTCTATCAACTAAGGTCCCTCGCCTAGACCTACTCTAAGGCTGTCACTACAAGACTTGTTGCTGATCAGGAGGCATTTAAGGAGATCCCCCGTTACTCCTCAGGAATTATTTAACGTCGCAGACAGGACGACGCGATCAGCAGGTCTTCTCAACACTTAGACGACCTGTTGTGCAGCCCGCAACTCAGATTTTGGGCCTAGCGTGCCACACCGAACAGCCCGCCGGTCAGTACCGGCCCTTGGGAGGGTTTGTGCCCTCCGGGACAGTCGAGTCGTCAGACACAGTCTTTAGCCCTGCTCACCCCGTGTGGGTTTGGTCAACAAGGCTCTATCCTTCATCCACAAAGTTCCTATCACCTGGACAGAAGAGACTCAATGCAGAAAGAAGAGACAAACAGACTTGACTGAGCAAGTACCACAGGGTGTGTGCATATCCATAGGGCCAGGGGATAGGTTGAGGGCTTGGCGAGATTATATCGGCTCCAGCTTGGTCAAAATCATGGTCACCAGTCGTGGTCAACGCCTTGGTCAATGTTGCAGTCAACCTTCCGGTCAACTCTCGAACAACGCATGTCAACCCTGATCAACACCTGGTCAACGCCCGGTCGACTCTCTCGGTCAACGTCCGGTCAGCTATGGCTATCGGCTTCTCCTTCCTCACCACCCTTCTCCTTCCTTTCTCCCTACCTCGCCTCCTTTCTCTTCACCCGGACTTTCATTTTCTCTTTTTTTTTTTTTGTCGTCTCTCCCTTCACCTCCTCGGCTATGGCTTCCTTCACCCTCCTTGGTCTCCTCCTCTGTCCTCTCTCTCTCCCTCTTCGTTACTCCGTGGTCAAGCTCTGCAACTATGGCCGCCTCCTTCCTCGTGGGACTGCACGACAAACTTCAAAGGTAAGTGACAACCAAACTTGTATCACTCATCTCTCTCTCTCTCTCTCTCTCTCTCTCTCTCTCTCTCTCTCTCTGTTATTGTTGTTACCGTATCACATAACTTACACCTGTGACGATCTAGTTGGGAAGTGAGAGCCATATACGAAGACGTTGTAGCCGTATTCTGGCGTAAGTGGCACCCACTTCCCAACTGTGTTGAAATGTGGGGTTCTTTGTGTATTTGTTGTTCATATTGCCTTGCAACTCTCTCTCTCTCTCTCTCTCTCTCTCTCTCTCTCTCTCTCTCTCTCTCTCTCTCACCGTAGCGATGTCTTTAACGCAAGTACGTGGTAAGCCAATCTTGTATTGCTCTCTCTCTCTCTCTCTCTCTCTCTCTCTCTCTCTCTCT
>BFEA01000216.1:1509350-1523199 GCA_003427395.1 Chara braunii
CCCCCCCCCCCCCCACACACACACAGAGAGAGAGAGAGAGAGGGGAGAAGGGAATGAATCTTCCCCTGTTTCATGGGGGGTTCATTCCCGTTTCAAGTGTAAAGAAAGGTGTCGTATACCAGAGAGAGAGAGAGAGAGAGGAATTCCGGCGTTTGGTGCGCAGGGGAGTGAGAGAGAGAGAGAGAGAGAGAGAGAGAGAGAGAGAGAGATCAGATCTGAACTTGAGGACACTCGGGCCATTGCCCTGCTCTGGTACTTCAGGCAACGACCTGTATTTGCACATTGTATAGAGCCTGGTACTTCGAGGACATTCGGGATTGCCAACATTGGCAACTTGGTCCCTCGCCCCTCTCTTCCCCCTTCGTCTCCATCTCCCTCCTACGTCTGAGGATGATCAGGGGACAGCGCACCTTCCTTGTATGCTGCGCTGCCCCCTTCTCACCCTTTGATGCATTTATGAGTCTGCATTGTCCATACAGATACTGCTGTGTCAGATGTATATTCAGTCTTCCACTGCATTTACATAGTCTCTTGCTTTGGGTAGATTCCTTTGGTTTTTCCTTTTTTAAAGCAGAATCTCTTTCTTTTTTGGGGTAATTTGCAAAATACCCCCAGAAGTTGAGATATGTGCCAAAATGCCCCCTGAAAGATGTGGGTAGAGCAGAATACCCTTTTGGGCTGAGATCTTTGTGTTATGATCTTATCAGGCCAGTGTGCAACTTTGCAATCTGGACCTTGCCTTTTGGGCCTTGGCCTTTTGCAATTGGGCCATGGAATAGTTGGCAAGTACAGGGGCATTTTGCAAAGATGGACGGTGCCCGGGAGAGGTATACTGCAAAGATGGGAGGTCCAACCCACGCCAGGGGTATTTCACCAAAAAAGAAAAATTATCAGATGGGCATTCCACTCCATTCACATCTTTTAGAGGCATTCTGGCATATATCTCAACTTATGGGTGGGGTATTTTGCAAACTATGCCTTCTTTTTTTGTTTTTCCTCTTTTTCCTCTTTTACCGGGAATGAATCCCCCGTGAAACAGGGGAAGATTCATTCCCTTCTCTCTCTCTCTCTCTCTCTCTCTCTCTCTCTCATGTTGTTTCTGCATTTTTAGTTTTTCCTTTTTTTTAGTAGAATCTTTCTTTTTTTTGGTTTTACTCTTTTTTTTTCTTATTTGGAAAAAAAACAAGCGCAGGTGCTACCGGTAGCTCTGGGCTCGACAAGGCTCAGCTTACCGGTAGCTCCAGGGTCGGACTTGATAGCTGAGAAAGGTACTGGTGGTTTAAACCGCTAGTACACGGCCCCAGCCTTGCAGAATTTTTTGGTCGCCACAAGCAAAACTCGTCAGCATGGAGATTGGAATGCATCCTTAGACGCAATCCCATCTAATGAGGGGGGCTGCACGAGAGACGTAGCGGAGCTGTTACGGACTGGGACTTGAGGGACTCGTTTCGCCGAATCCCTGCAGCGTACACGAGGCGATCCTTTTACTTGCGATTGGATTTGGGACGTCGACGTGCCTTCCTGTGGCCAATTCTGGGACAGCATGTTCTTGAGGAACTGTGAATCTAATTTCCTGTCTTTCGGATATCAATCTCCTGCTATAGTCATGTTTTCTGCATCTGGCAGAACCACCTGTAGTTCCCCGAAGAATCGGGTTCTCAACTGTCTATCCACCAGTGCGTACACTGACACTATTGCCCACAGAATGCCACCTATTTTCAGCACTATCCATGCCCATCTCCCCCAGAGATCCACAAAGACGTCCATTATCTCCGCTTCCGAATCTCGGTGCACTAGTATCCCAACTCCCCTCTTCGTTCCTTGTGCAGCTGCCCATATCTGAGGGGCGTCCCACCACGCTCCTAATTGACTGATTTTCTCGCAATTTAACTTAGTTTCTTGCACGCACGCGATCGACACCCATTTCTCGCGCAACCATGACTTGAGCCTGCACCGTTTATTTCTGCCACTAGACTAGTATCGTCAAATCCCTGCAGCTTACACGAGGCGATCCTTTTACTTGCGCTTGGATTTGGGACGTCGACATGCCTTCCTGCGGCCAATTCTGGGACAGCATGTTCTTCAGGAACTGTGAATCTAATTTCCTGTCTTTCGGATATCTTATCTTCAGTTCCATCAGGCAGTCCGCTGTACACCTGTCTCTTATACACATCTAGATGTGTATAAGAGACAGCCCTTCTGGGACAGCATGTTCTTCAGGAACTGTGAATCTAATTTCCTGTCTTTCGGATATCTTATCTTCAGTTCCATCAGGCAGTCCGCTGTCATCCTCTCATGCTGACAGCGGACTGCCTGATGGAACTGAAGATAAGATATCCGAAAGACAGGAAATTAGATTCACAGTTCCTGAAGAACAAGCTGTCCCAGAATTGGCCACAGAAAGGCACGTCGACGTCCCAAATCCAAGCGCAAGTAAAAGGATCGCCTCGTGTAAGCTGCAGGGATTCGACGATACTAGTCTAGTGGCAGACATAAACGGTGCAGGTTCAAGTCATGGTTGCGCGAGAACCGGGTGTCGATCGCGTGTGTGCGAGAGCGAACACTGCAAGCGGTACCAGGTGTAGCCCGAGGGGCTCCATCTCTGCCAGTTTTGCTTCCAACAACCCTGCATCAATTATTGGGACGAACAGTTTTACTTCACTCCCGTTTGGGCCTTGGATAATCCTAGCCATCGGGATATCCAGGATCACCATCGTGGGGAAGTATCCCAGATAAAGCGTTCTCACCGCTTCATCCACTGATGTTAGATTCAGCATGTCCAGCACCTGTTGTCCGAACAGCAGTTGTGGCCCCTTCCCACGTTGCCACGTAACCACCCACAGACTGTTTCTTGCTGCAGTACACAGTAACGGCACTACGTACTGAGGCATATCCACCGTGGCTCCTCTCGCCAACGATGCCAATCTTCTATCTCTGGCCGTTTTGTTGCCTGGTGTGACTATGCCTACTTCATGGCTGATTGATCAATCCGAGTCACTTCTTGAGAGCCTCGATTGTTCTGGCTGCAGGTCCTGCCCCGAGAAGCTTAATCGACGTTGCTTTCCGGCTGACAGCCCCCGCGAGCGACTCGAGGTGTTCTTTTGCCCTTGGTCCGGTCCTGTCCTCGAGTTGGTGAACCACCTTCCATAGCCCTGTCGGATGGGGCGTGACGAGGTAGGTGTAGCAGTGACCCTTCGTCTCTCTTCCTGACGAGCCTCCTGTCTGTGCCCCTGCCTGACTTCTTGTACACCTCCACCTTGTTGCCCGAACAAGTGTGCTCCTCCTCCTTGCGGACCAGGTTGACCTCTGGGGGCTTGCACCTGTTGAGGCAAGCTCCCTGTAGGATTCACGAAGCTTCTGTTCACAATCGCCATGGCTGCCCAATAATAATAGTTCCTGGCTGCTTCAAAGTCTTGTGGATGCATTCCGCCTTGTCCCGTGCTGAGCTCGCCTCCTACACCTTGTGGGATAATCCCCAGTGGTCCCATCTGGGGCCGAATCCTGGGTCGGTAGCTCCTTGACCTACCGCTCCGAATGGATGCATGACTTGCTGCCGGCTGCATTCCTTGTGCTGAGAGTCTTGGTTCCAAATGCCCTTGGTACCTCCGTCTCGGTTCCTCTTGCCTGGGTCCTTCCAATGTTTGTTGCCGACTTGCAGATCTTCTTCCCTGGACTATTCCTGATTGAAGATGCATGACTTGCTGCCGGCTGCGTTCCTTGTGCTGAGAGTCTTGGTTCCAAAGGCCCTTGGTACCTCCGTCTCGGTTCCTCTTGCCTGGGTCCTTCCGATGTTTGTTGACGTCTTCAGATCTTCTTCCCTGGTTCTCATTCGACGGAGCTCGACTCTGACGTCTTCGGCCTCGTCGACAGTCCTCCGTATGAAAGTACTGCCTGCACTTGGTGCACTCCATTGTGTCCAACGTGGCCAATCCGGTCTCCATTTTATCCCCCGACGCAGTCTCAATCCATATTTTATTCTTCATATTCGACCGTGCAGCCGAGTCTAGGTCAAACTTCGCATTGACTAATGCTGGTAGCTGCGGGTCAGCGTCCGCTGGATAAGCACGTATGATTGGTCCAATCGCCCTCTCTATTTGTGCGGCATGTCGTCTACAGGAACTTGCACCGCAATGACCCAGAAGGTATTTTAATCCTCCTGGCATCTCATTTCACGAAATTCGGCTCGTGCCATCCAAGGCTTAAAGAGAACTTCGTATTCCTTCGTCCCCAGCGGTATCGTCATACTTCCTTCATTAATCATGTATTGTGCAACCTTCGGAGATTTTGCCACATAGGACACCAGGCTTGGGCCTTGGACCCTCCCTCTCCTTGTATTCTCAGAAAATTGCTTTTCCCAAGATCCAACCATCTTCGAAGGATCTGACTAGGTCGTCCTTGATGTTCTTCGGCAGAAAACGAGCGGCATCCTTGTAGACCACTGTTACTGTTCGTTCTTTTAACCACTTCACCTTTATATCGTTAAGATGTATTTAATTCAAAGTTCACTTCCCTCCCTTCAATCATCACTTCACCTTTACATTGTCAAGATGTATTTAATTTAAAGTGCACTTCCCTCCGTTCAATCTTCATTTACCCCGGATCAATGTCCGTGGGATGGATCCCATTATCGAAGCAGAGCGCCAGCAGATCCCTAATTCGATCTTCATCCTCCCGGTATTTTCTCTCCTCGAGCGGCCCTGGAGGTGGGGACCTGCCTGTCCCTTCTTGTCTTACCTCTCCTTCCATTGCTTCGTCTTCCATCTATTACTCCCTACTGTGTCGTTTGTTTGCTTCTTGTTCTAACCCTAAGTTACCTCTGCCTCCTTCGTCCTGTACAGTGCACACGATCTTACGCTCTCTGAAACTCGTGAGGGAGGAGGGTATCCCCCACCTTTCCTTGTCACCTATGGTTGGACCAGTCCACCACATCCACCCCTCAATGCGAACGATGGTGCAAGGAACGAGGGAGCTATCATTGATGGTAGCTTCCTGGGCGTTGACTCAGATTCCGTCGGATCCGGTAACGCAGAGGCTGAGCGCTTAGCGCCGGCCGGTGCCAGGGCCTCCTTCCGTCTTCCTCACAACGCATCTTTCCACGTCCTAGGGGAAGAGATTGTCTCATTTTGCACACTTGGAGAGCAGTGGAGCGAGGCCCTGTGGCTCACCAATTCGTTGGCTGGCGAACTCCTCCCACCAAACATCTACTGCTGCAGCGACCCAAAGCACACCAAGGGCCTCGCTCCACTACTCTCCGAATGTGCAAAACGAGAATAAATCCTCCGCATCGCCGATTTTTCGTCTTTTGCGAATGTGGAGAGTAGTGGAGCGAGGCGCCAACAGAAGTGCTCGGGAACTGTGGCAACGTCGCCCATGGACCACTGGATGAACATCCTTTGCGGGCCATGCAATGTGCCATAACCTGTCCGATCATCAAAGGTGGGTGACTGTGCATAGATAAGACTACGTGAGGATTTCTGACTATCAAATTGTATGTGGGTGAATGCGCATGGATAGAGGTGACTGTGCATAGATAAGACTACGTGAGGATTTCTGACTATCAAATTGTATGTGGGTGAATGCGCATGGATAGACTACACATCAGGTTCAACCAGCTCTGAGCTGCTGGCATCAAACACATGGCAGTACGAAAGGAAACCATGAGGAAGTTAATCGGGGTGCTTTCTCACCCTCCCCTCTTTTTACCTGAGCATCTACCTTCCCCGCGTGGGAAAATAGGGAAAACTGGCTATCCTGAAAATTCGGAGGCCGGGCCCGACGACAAACCAAACGACAGCCACCGATCAGATGGCCTGGCCTCCGAATTTTCAGGATAGCCAGTTTTCCCTATTTTCCCACGCGGGAAAGGTACTGGTGGTTTAGTTGTCTTCGAGTGAGGAACAGAGCAGCGCTGGACCCGGTTTCCAGCACAGGCTAAGCTGGGTAGTGCCCCAAGTCTATTCGCGGTTGTTTGTGAGGTATTCCCGCCCGCTGTTTCCAAATTGATAATATAAATCTTCGATTCTTTCAAACCACCACTACCTTTCCCAGGCAAACGCAAAGTCCATCTAGTAGCCTACTCCTGAAAACACGGGGCTGTGCCTTCTTCAGACTGATAAATAGTGGGGATGGGAACCAACCGCTGTTACAGACTTGGACAACAGAACCTGACTGGGCAGAAGAGCGACCACTTAGGTTTGATTCGGAAACGTCATGTTCGGAACCTCCCGACCTTGAGGAGTGCAGAGTAGAGATGAGCATAGATAAAAATGGGACAGCTCACCCCCGGGTTAGATTCAGAGGCTCCCTACTGTCAGCCCTCAAGGTGGACCCCACTCGGTGGGTTTGGAATGTGACAAGCCAACATCAGACAACTGTGATCCCCATGCATTGCTACACTTCTAAGATAGGTACCAGATTGCTAAGAGGGTGCATCCTCGTCTCCATATGAGGTGGTATGCAAATACAGACGGGAGTTGGCCTTCTTAGACTACGACAAGGCCACACAAGAGAAGCACTGGCAGCTGTTGAAGAAACTTCCCTCAGAAAAACTAGCCAGTCTCCTCTGGCAACAGTCTATGCTGGTTGTTCCAACAACAACCTTCCTGTCGAGCAGAGGAATGGACATAGCAACAACCTGTCCTCGGTGTCAGTGGGCATGGGAAACTAATCATCTTTGGTTGGATTGTCCATACTCCAAACGAATCTGGTCTTTGTGGAGCAGACACTGGGCGAATCTTCCTTGGTCCTCTTTCCACTGGATGGAAGAGTTTATCATATCTGGCATTCCGGCGGTACAGAACAGGAATGATGACGCAGCCTGCTATGTGGCTCAGACCTTCAGAGCTGCCATTATGATGACAATCTGGCATGAGAGAAATGCCCACGCCTTCCGGCAAGAACGATGTGAAGATGTTCAACTAAAGCTACACATCAGGTCACTAGTTCGACAGTGTATTTGGGCTGACTGGTTTCGGAAGGCTAAGGGCGGTTCTGCCAAAAAGGAGACGGCCTGGTTTTGGAGGTCCTGGGGAAAAAATCACAGTCTGGTCAAGCCAGGCCCTAAAGGCTCTCTGACTCTTCCCTCTTGGTTAACTTTTAAGTCGAATTAGGCTTGGATGGATGTTGTGGCCGGTATAGGCAAATTTGGTACGGTAGCCAGTTAGCAGAGTAGACATTTGTGACTCTATGTGTTAGTTCCTGTGGTTTGTGCCTACTTGCGGTGTTGTTTTATGGTGTAGTTCTCAGGAATTTTCCCAGATTTGGGGATGCAGGACTTGGTTTCCTGTAAGTTGATAGAGTTTCTTCCTGAGTGTTTGATGGCTTACTGGCTGTGATTGCAGCCCCTTTTACATGGGTTTCAACGTTTACTTTGGGAAGCATTGTATCTAGCACGGGGACACGGGACCCGATGTCCTGCAGGAGTAGTGATAAACTCTGAGTAGCTGGTAACTTTTTGAGCTGGGCACGTAAGCGAAACTGGCTGATGCTGCCAGGATAACTCCGGGTAGAATTGTGAGGTCCCCGGCCTCTTTGTATTGGTGCAATATATTTGAAATGCTTTCCAAAAAAAAAAAGAAAACACGGGGCTCGGGGCAGGGTTGGAGGCCGACGAAAAAAGAGAACAAAAAAGAAAGAAAACGAAGAGTCCCCACTCCAGGGATGTCGGAAAGGCCCTCACGACGGTGGAAGTTATACCAGTGCTTGGACGAATGTATCTGGCCACTATGTCGGAAAAGGGATTGCAGGTCGTTTTTCTTTTTCTTTTTGTTTTGAAATCCTTGTAGTGCCCTGCCAGCCAGGCAGGGCGTGTTTCACGGGTGGCACGTAACTGTCTCACTGCTGTAGCATCATGTATCTGCCCTCATCACAGGAAAAGGGATTCCTTCTTTTTTATTGTTGCTTCTCTGTTTTTTCCCATACACGCCCTCACTGAGGGCACAGTCACACAAGTGCTTGGACGAATGTATCTGGCGGTTTATCAAGGCGTTCGGGAAGTCTCTTTTTTTTCTTTTTCTTTTTCTTTTTCTTTTTCTTTTTCTTTTTTTTCCCCTTCTTCTTTCTTCGATGAAACTGCCCCGGCTCGGCCAAACTCGGTGCGCAGTGAAAATCAGGGTCGGCAAAAACAGGTTGGGAGGTAGTGGTGGTTCAACAAAAGAAAAAAAACAAAAACAAAAACGAGGAATACGGATACGGTCTCCTCCGTAATCGGTCGTAGCCGAAAGAGAACTCGCCAACGAGGAGCAAAAGAACGAACAGACGAAATGGGTGCGAACCGACGACCATGGAGATGATTAGCGCGCCGGTGCACAGGAGGAATCGTCGTTCAAGGAGGGCGAGAGCTGAAAGGAAGACGGAGAGGAGAAGAAAAGTCGAAAGCAGAAAATGAGGGTGGTTGGTAAGAACTCTGCACAGGGAAGCAAGAGAACGAGGCGGACACGACAAGTAAGACAAGGCTGAAGCATGACAAACATGGGGGGTAACCGCAGGACGCAAAGGGGGTTGGAAGGCAAGAGGACTTCAACGAGACGGTGGAGAAGAGAGGCCTAGCACAGGCATGAAGCATCACCAACATTGCAGATAAGCGCATGAAGCAAAGGGGGTCGGAAGCGGCACGCAGGACGGACAGGGAGCAGGTCACTCGCGCGCTAAAGGGTAACCGATGGACAGGAGAAGAGAGAGGGCCTCCCACACCACTGTCGAAACGAGAAAAGTACGAGTGGATCTTCCCCAAAAAGTGATCAGATGTTCATAGTACTGGATGCATCTGGCCACTCATTGCGAGAACATGCAGTCGTACTTGTTTCGTTTCGACAGTGGTGTGCCGACGCCCAGAAAGGCAAAAACGAAGGTCAAGAAGGCCGGGGTTGAGGAGCGGCCGACGCTGGAATACAGTAATATCCTCGAACAATCGCAGAAGCTGTCGCCCTCTTACTGACTGAACCCGGGCTCTGGACAGATTAATTGTTACATCGCGCTCTTTCTCCAGAACTCCAACTCGTGAACCCAGGCTCTGGACAGACTGTTCATCGCTCTTTCGCCCACCGGTCAACCCAGCCTCTGGACAGACAGTTCCGTCGCTCCTTCGCCGCCAACTCGAGAGAAAAAGACCATCCAAAGGACCTGAAAGGCCAATGAAGTTTCAGGACTCTTTTCATTTTGACTTTCCTATTTCCTTTCAAAAACGTTTTTCTATTCCACATCGAAAAAGGATGTTGTACAACGGATCATCACCAGCATCACTACTCCCAGTATGTACCAAGTAGATATGTAAGCACAGCGTCGACCGGACACCGCGATATGCCAGAGGGTGAATAACCGGGGCGAGGGGAGGGGAAGACGAAGATGAGCACTCGCTTCACTATTTATCTAATACTAAACTGCTACAGTAAGCCAACCAGTACCCTCTAGAATATACAGCCGCACTGCCAGTACCCTCTAGAAAATACAGCCGCACTGGCAGTGGGGGACGGGGCAAGACAGGCAAGAAGAATGGATTCTGAGAACGAGAAATGGGGAAGGGGAAAAATCAAACACAACTTCCGGGTGCACTTGTGCTTCCTCAAACTGACACAATCCCAGATTCCGCCAATCGCCTTCACTTCTTCTCTCTCCTCTCTCGTCCCATGCCCGCCTCTCTCACTCCCTCTTCCTCCTACACATTACCTCGTCCGCAGATTGTGGTGTCAGTGGCTTGGGGAGAAAGACGAGACAGCCAGGAAGAGGGTTCTTAGGTCTAGGAGGCCGCGAGAACCCCTCCGAAGGTCCGTCTTTTTCACCTCTTCTTTCTTCTGATCAAGAAAGCAATAAGGCCTTCATTCGTCTTCACCACCTCCTTTCTCTACGCCTACTCGTTTCCCCCCACTCCCCACCTCCCTCTCCTAATTCCTTCCTTTTATCCTTCCCCTTTTCTCCTTATGCGTTCAATCACGTCTTTGCCTGGCTTCCTGCCGACCTCTCGGGAAAAGCTTGCCAGGAAGGGCCTGTAAAAGAACATGGCTCGTCCTCTCCGTCTCTGTACTCCAAAAGAACATGGCTCGTCCTCTCCGTCTCTGTACTTCAAAAGAACATGGCTGGTCCTCTCCGTCTCTGTACTCCATCCATCGAATTTTCCCCTCCTCCCCATCTCTACCTCTCCTCTTGCCCTCCATTCCCACTCCCTCCCTCTATCCTCTCCCTCTCTGGTTTCATTCTCCCCGTACCTCTTCATTCCTGCTTGCTCCGTTTCACTCCATACCTCCTCTATCCTCCCCCTCCCTCCTGCCTCCACTAGCGCCGGGTTTCTATCCATCCACGAACATCTAAGGTCCCACCATGTCTTTCACTACGTACCGTCTTCTCTTCCTTGCTCCCCCTGTCGTTGCCTACTCTTCCCCCTCCCAATGCTCCTTCCTCTCTCCCACGTCCGTCCGTCCGTGCTCTTCTACATCTGAGAACAGAGGAATACGGGACCTCCTCACACCTCTCCCCTCGACTCCCTCCTCCCACATCACCATCAGTCGCCTCCTCCCGTTCCCTTCTAACTCCCTCCCTTCGCCCATCGGTCGAAGCAAGCCACACACGAAGAGAATAACATCCGAAGCTTCGGTGGCCGCCGAGCCTCTGTACAATCACCCAAACAGCCCACAAACACAAGACCAAGCACGTGACCGGCAGCCCAACAGTTCCCATTCGACAAAACCGGGTGACAGATGCAACAGAGCGCAAAAACAATGATTATTGAACTTCTTCATCGGCGCGTTTTGCTTACCTTCGGCTCACCGCAAACTTTGCTGTTCACTCGCTCTCCGGCACCCATTCATTTTAGAAATGACGACAGCGAACAACACCAGGCAAAAGGTTCTTCAGGACGAAGGATGAAGAAAGCCCCGCGTCATCTCCGTTCCTAAGCCTCCAACACGGCACACTTCCCTGCGCCCCTCCTCATCCTCAACTCCAGCTGTTCAAGGCAGGGCAATAATATGGCCTCAGAGAGAAAGATGGATGGTGATGACGAGTCCGGAAAATGGGGGAGCTGAGAGGGAGAGAGAAAATAGAGAGAGAGAGAGAGAGAGAGAAACAAAGTCATGGTGGAACGGCACACGTCAAAATCAAAAAGCAATGTCGTCGAAGTCCTGATCGCTGAAGAGCCCATGACCTCTTCCCCTTTCCACAAGCGGACCACCGTTGCTGACAGCGTTGTATTCCATCTTTCTCTCCCACTTCCTCATGCCGCCGCCCAGTAAACCTTCATCCTCCGAAGAAGGCAACTCGTCGTCATCGCCATCTTCTTCCTCCACTCCTTCCCTGCCATCTGCGACTTCCGTTTCGTGCAACTCTTTGTACAATCCCCCACCTGCCGCAACTCCTGCTTCCCTATTGGCAACGCTTGCATCTTCTTTCGCTCTATCCCACGCCGCTACTCGATCTGCTACCCAAGCAGGGGTACCTCTACCTCCCAACCACAAGCTTTGCTTCGTCTCTTTGTGCTTGAAGTCAGGAGCTCGAGGGTTCCTCTTGCCAATCCGATTGTCCCACCACGAGTCAGGATCGGCGAAAAACGTTTTCCACTGCTGCTCCTGAGCGGAAGCCATGGCCGACCAAGTCGAGGTGGAAGAAGAGGACGCGCTCACAGAAGGGGAAGGGGAAGAAGGAGAGGCAGAGGACCAACCCCCTCCTTGCCAGCGACTGCCAGACTTGGCCGGGGACGATACCGAAGAGGGAGAGGAGAGCGGCAACGACGACAGGGACGAATAACCAGCTCCCGCTCCTGCTTCCGACATAGGAGAACTCGGCATCAGCGTTCTTGTACCACCCATCATTCCTGAGCTTCGTCTTACTCCATCTTCTCTCGACGTGGAATCCGAAGAGGCTGCTATGAACTTCAGAGCGCTGACAACCACTTTCGTGGCATACTGCTTCTTCCCTGTGTCTCTGTCCGTCCACGTGTCGACCGCCAACCTCCCGCTGACATAGATGACGCGACCCTTCTGAACGAAATTAGCGGCCGTTTCTGCCAAATCACCCCAAAGCTCCAACACCACCCAATCCGGTTCCGGATTCTGACCAGGCGCGCCCAGTCGCTTCACTGCCAGCCGTAGATTAGCCACGATCTTCCCCGTGTCCAGATACTTGATATCCACGTCATGCCCAGCCCGACCAATCAGATGCACGCTATTGGCAAGGCTTTTGTCCCAGGCGATTTCCTCAGGCTCCAGATCACCAGAACTCACGATTTCCTGCGTCTTTGATGACCGATGATCCCTATTGGCACTCTTCAGCCCAGGCCTTTCATTACTCCTTAATAGGCCGATTTCCCGCGCGCCGCCATTGGCATGGCGCCAATTTGAGGAGAGCGGGTTGACGGACACTTCGTAGTTACTGCAGCCAACTGCCCTCCGCCCTCCATAATGAAAGGGATGGCGGCAACAGCGAGCGCAAAATTCGGTAAACACTCCCAAGCAGCACGTGCAGGAGTCGTGATCAATATTCCGAACAGCCTGATGATGCGAATAATATGCCAGCGCCGCATGCGCTGACCCAAGCTTTCCTTTGCTTACGGCACCACGAGTGTCACCACCAGTAAGAGACGAGACAGTGCTTGCAGAGATGGTCACCAGCGAAGAGGAGGAGGCCTTAGCGGCGGCGGAGGAGAAGAAGAGATGATAGCGCGCGCATACTTCAGTACGACAGTGGCCTCTGCCATTCTCTGACGGCTCGAGTACTGCGAACAGTGTGGATCGGTCAACCTGCCCATAAAGGCCACCCACCGGTCCGATCGCTTGCGCCATGACCTTCACCCCGTCAGAATAACTTCAGTCTATGAGCTAGCTTTCGGCAGTCGACAGGAATTCTCCACAATTGGAGAAGAAGCGGCAGGAAAAGAACAGTATAATAAGGATCCGTCAATCCATTGCCTTCTGTGTGGCTTTGCGATTACAGCGATACTCCCATGCCCAATCGTCGAGACACAGGGGAACAGCAGCCGGCAAGAAACTCCAGGGAAAGTATATCCGGCAGCAGCATTCTACATATCGCCAAAGACACCGATAGAGCAATCACTGAGTAGCTCACCGCCGCTCGGCCGCTTACTGCGTGACCGTTTCGGCTCAGCTATTGCATGTAGCAGTACAGACGCGAGCGCGCACGCCGCACTCTCACTCGAAGGATTTCTTTTATTTTGTTTTCTCAAATATATCAGCACCGGGGGCTCTTCCCGCGAACGTCTTCCGCCGGCCATAACGCATATGCGTTGTTTCGAGTTTGTGCTGTATTCCAATAAAAAGCACGTGCGTTCTATTCGATTTGCCATAAAAGAGAACGTGTTGTATTCGAATAGAAAGCTTCTGCTCCGTTTTTGCCCTGGCCACAGCCACAGGCCCTTGCAACTCTTGGCCGGTTGAACCTGTCAGTTTGCAGCCCGTCAGGGTTGCGTTTTCCCCCCCTGAGACATTTCAACGTCAATCAAGTTTCGAAGTCGTGGTCGTCGAGAGGGTGGGCATTTTGAGGTTTTGGAGCCTTGCAAGGGCCAGGACCCCGTAGGACCGGTAGCTGCCCGTAGAAGGCCGAGGAGGCCGTGGTCCTTTTTCGAAATGAAACGGTGAGGGTGCACTTTTCTCGAATGGCAGAGTGCCGAATAGAAATTGTACGCGTTGTATTCGAATGCAACTTGTACCCTTTCTATTCGGATTTCGAAAAGAAAAAACTCTTGTATTCCAATATTGTCTACCGCGTGGGCGCAGGGAACGCAGCGCTAAGGTAGCCAAATCAATGAGACTAAAAGCTAACACAAGGGGGGGAGAGAGAGAGAGAGAGAGTTTTGTTCTATTTATTGTTATGAGTGTGAGAGAGAGAAAGAAATAGAGAGAGAGGG
>BFEA01000216.1:1536083-1555043 GCA_003427395.1 Chara braunii
ATCCACCATAGCCGACCACCCCCAACCCTTCTTCCACCTCCATCACCTACACCCATCCACCATAGCCGACCACCCCCAACCCTTCTTCCGCCTCCATTACCTACACCCACCCACCATAGCCGACCACCTCAACCCTTCTTTTTCCTCCATCACCTACACCCATCCACCATAGCCGACCACCCCCAACCCTTCTTCCACCTCCATCACTTACACCCATCCACAATAGCTGACCACCCCCAACCCTTCTTCCACCTCCATCACCTACACCTATCCCCCATAGCCGACCACCCCCAACCCTTCTTCTCTATCGTTCCCTTCATCCACTCGAAAGTCATGAGGATCGGAAGGGAGTACACAGGATTTTGGGTAGAGGCAGGTCAAAAATCAAGGTCGATTAGGATGTGAAACTTTTCACTCTTTCTCTCTCTCTCTCTCTCTCTCTCTCTCTCTCTCTCTCTCTCTCTCTCTCTCCCCCCCCCTTTCCTTCAAACTCTTACCTCTTCCCTCACTTCTTCCCCTCCATGGCGTGTGACTAACCTCTACCCTCGCCTGTTACATTGCCAGGGGACGAACGGAAAATAACTTGGTCCTCACTTGGTGGAAAGCGAGGGCAAGGGAAGGACTGTCGGTCCCTTGTGCCACCAGGAAGGAAAGGATACCAGGCTGTTGGGAACATCTGTGAAAGCAGAAAGGAGTGCTGCCTTTGTGACAAGGTCAGTTGACTCAACCATCTTCCCCGCCTGCATGACTAAGAGGATTGTATGGCTTGCTTGCGGAAAAGCAAAAGGGAACTCATAAGGGAATTGGAAGGGCAAAGGAAACTTAGGCTTGTGGGAGGGGTGATGTGTTGACCCTGGTGATCGCGCCTAACGGCGGCTTCCCCAATGGGGATTGTACTTGGTCTTTGCTGTGTGTGGTCTTGCGCAAGTGAGTAGCCTAGGGTGGTCCGAGCAGGACTACGTCCGCCCGATGCGGGCGGAAATAGGGGAACCGATAAGAGAAGGACTTAGACCTCGCCTAAAACTAGGAATGCGGAATGGGTTTGATGGTCGGATGCTTGGATGAGTGGTAGATGCCTGGATATGGATTGCATGATGGTTGAATACAATGACTCTCTTGAATGCAATGCAAGCCTGGAAGGACTAAGGACAATCTTGGATAGGTGAATGCAATGCTAGTGGCTCAAGCAAAAGAAATATAGCGGCTAGGGGTCCGGGCGATGCCACCCCACCCCAAGGATGCCGTAGGGGCTGTCTTGAGTCACTAGGCTTAGTGAAAGGGTGTGTGGTCCAATGGATGACGCTTGGCCTATGCACGAAATGAAAATAAACTCTCAACGAATCCCCAGGACTGCCTGCGTATTGGAAGGAGCAGTTGCCTGGTCAGACGAAAAAGAATCAAGCAAACGCCACGAGTGCCTAAAGAACTACCATCGAGAGCGGAGCTACATCCCCTAATGTAAAGCCCTCTCGCAAAAGGCCCATCCCCATCCATCTCAAAGCACTAGGTGGGGATGCCCCTGGGACAAACGACCTGCGCCCTGAGCATGACCGTGGGTGGGTCGAGCCAAATGGGACCCGCAGCGGGGTCGACTCAGGCTCGAAAGTCCTTCAGGGTACGACCCCTACAACGTGCCTCAGTAAAGTGTTGCTGTGTGAATCAGTGAGCGACTCGATGCCCCCAGAGCTCTGCGCCCTGCTGTTTCAGGGAAGGGGGTTGGCTGCCTTCCTAGGCGGCTATCAGGATTTCGCCCTCGCGAAGATGTGGGACGAAAAGGCGATGTGGAGCATGCTGCCGCTGTTTGTCTGCGAGGAGTGAGTGAGGAGGTGTACACCCTCATGCTGAAGTCGCAGACTTGGGATGAGCTGGGAACTTCTATGAAATTAAGGTTCCCAGAGAATGAGATGGAACGCCAGCTTGGTAAGGGCCCTGAGCAGCCAGCCGAGGTTGCGTCAACACAAGGGGAGTTGAGTGGTATACAGAGGCAAGTTGGGATGTTGGAAGAAAGGTTGACGCGATTAGAAAAAGCCAGGTGTGGCAAGAGGAGAGTTTCTGAGGGAGTATCGAGTGGGCCGACTGCGAGAGGCAAAGCAGAGGTAAGGAAGGATTATCTGGAGCTACTCCCCTACAGGAAGACCCCGCGAAGACGAGCTTGCACCCCGGAAAGCGATGAAGATGAAGGGGTCATTGAGATCAAGGTAGAGCAAGGATCTAGTATGGCTCTACCTGTAATTGCGCCTGAGCCAAAGGGAGGGCCTATTAACACGGAAGCATCCTCGACTGCGGGTCGGGAGAGACAAAGGAGTGAGTGGTGGCCAAAGCACTGGGCAAGGGTGGTATGTGATCGTTGGGTAAAGATTGGCCGTACCCCTCGAGGAAGTAAAGAAAAGGATGTGACGGGAGAAAAAGGAAAGCCTAAACCTCCCAAGTTGACAAAGGCTCAGCGGAAGGCGAGGAATCGGGCCCATGGGGGTTAAGGTACCGGAAAGGGGCAGTGCTCACGACAAATAGGGGCCACCCCGCAAGAAGTGGAAGGCAGAGCAGCACAAGAGAGGCCCCCGCCGATTGAGCATGCGCTATACGAAGGCAGAGCAACACAAGAGAGGCCCCCGCCGATTGAGCATGCGCTATACGGGCAGTGGGAGCCATGCGGTCAAGTAGGGCCAAAACCTATATATAATCCATATCTGCCCTGTGTACAAGGCAGTTGTTTGTGCCCATAAATGGACATGATGCCACCTAGGCCTCCTGCAGTCCAGTTTCAGCCAGCCTTGTGTATGAGGCCATTGCAACCACCGATACCACGAGTGACAGAAGAGCACGTGGCCGGTGGAGGGGACCAAAGGCGGAAAGCTGGAAGGGGTTGCAGGGGCGAGGGGCACGGAAAAAGGGAACGTGATGGCAGCAAAGGTGGCTCTGGAGGGAAGAAAGCGGGTTGGGAAAATGATATTTGCAGACATTGTGCCAAGGAAGAGCACATAATAAAGTTTTGTTGGGAGCGAAGGAACGATGAGGCAAGCGGTCTAATAAGGACTAATATTGAGGGAGATGTTTTTGACAGGGCCGGGCAGTATATCGACCCAACCATCCCTGGGGGAACACGGAAAGAGGCTTTGCGATGAGATGGGGCATTAAGCACTGCATCCTGAATGAAGTTGTGGGAAAGACGGGTTTGTATGAGAAGGGCCTGAAAGTTTGAGTAGGCTACAAATATAAGCAGGGGAATCCCAATTAAATGAACGCGACGCGCAGAGGGGAGGGGTTCTCGTAAATAATGGTCCGGTAAGATGGCCTGAGCAGGAGGGGGGGTGAACCCCAATAGAATAACTGTATATATGGGGTATGTTAGGTCTGCCTCACATCACGTTATGAGAATGTCTCCGGTGGAAAGAGCAAGTAGTGACCCTAAGGGCAGTGCTACAAAGTAGGGGGCTATTCTATCAGGCCTATTGATTGGGAGAAGAAGGTATGAGACCTACGTCGTGTCTAGGCCTTGATAGTTGTACATGTGTGAGAGGTAGAAGAGGCTTGGGAAGAAATCTCAGCGTGTGGAAATAGGCTCCCTAGCCTAGGAAGGTAGTTGTAAGACTTTTGTATGAATGACTCTAGTCTTACTTTTCCTTGGATATCTGGATATGTCTTGAATTACTCGGGTCCCTCTGATTTGAAGGGTGTGATCACATCCTGACGAAAACTGCTTAGCTTAGCTCTGGTCAGAGAGGGCACAATTTTTGTGTGTGGTACCGATACCGATTCGGGTTGAGATTGTTCAACTTCGAGTGTATATATATGTAATTCGAGACCATTCGGTTCGCGTTTGAGTTGGGGTATTGTACCCCTGTACATATATTGAGTTGGAAAATTTTTATCTAAAGATTATTCTTTACATATGACGATCACAATCACTCTTACATGTATTAACTTTATCCTGATGAGTGGTGATTTTGTGTAGATTTGTGAGAATGAATGGATGTGAACTATCTACTCTCCGGTATACTCGTGCAATCTGCCCACGTGCGGGTGATAGGGCCGAGTATAAGGAGAGGCAATGTAGTTGTTTTGTGACAGAAGTGTGAGGATCCTAAGGGATCCTGCGAGTCTATGAGGCTCGAGTACTTACCATGCCGAATGTTTTATGGTTGAATTGTGGAGAGGACCCATAAGTAGGCCTCTCAGTTTGAGTTGTTTTATGGTTGAGACCCCTTCAGATTAAGGAAGGTGGTAGTGTTGTTTATTGGAAGACTCATCTTCAAAAGGGAGGTGTTTTAAAAGAGGGGTCACATAATAGTTCATCCTAGAAAGAGAGGGATGGCTGAGAGACCTATTGAGAGAGACCTCCTTCGTGTGAAAGGTGGTTAATAGATTTAAGGGCATGGTAAGCAGTGTTTCAGTTGATAAAGTCTGACGAGAGGAACCAAAATTACAGCTTGGATCATTGGTGGAACTGAAAAGGTCGCAAGTCAGTGCATTAAGATGTCGTAGGATGTGTGGTCTGCTGTCTCTAATCAAGTCAGTAGACCACGACCTTGTGTGAGCCTAACGGTGAATTTGTTTGTGATTGTGAGAAGGGGTCGTGCTTTCTATGTTGTCTCATAGGGAGCTGGTAAACGCCTTTAAAAGTGAGACAGACCCCTGCGCAGTCCCGCAGCGGGCCTGTGGTCGGTTTTGCGACGCATCGTCTAGACACTTGTGCTAGTCCTAAGGCATATTGAGGAATATCAAGCTAAACGGTAAAGGTTAACACCTCTAGGGCGTAACCCCTATTGGATGACTGCAAGCCAGCACAACCTGGCTGTGGAACAACGTCTACCAACGGGGTAAGAGTTTAAGGGGTTATGCACGCCCCAGGGAATTACTCCGGTGGAATGACGGGGAATATGAGTCGAGTCTTTTGGGTAGTCCTGATTGAATGCCTATCAGGAGAAAACTTATCGTTGTGTAACCATCGAAGGAACTGCCGTTAAGATAGCAATGTGGTAGGCCGTAGATCTGGCTCGATCAACTAGACTATGGTGGGCCAGGATAGAGACCTAGCATTTCTGTACTAGACTGCAGAAGGAGCTGAGATGAGATTTAAGTGTACATATGTATATGTGCTTGATTGTGAGGATTTTCGGGAGGGAGGCGAAAGTGCCTTCCGAGATCTCATTTAAGGCCCGCGTCCCTGGGTATGACTCTGCTTACGAGAAAGAGTCTAGCCGGGACACTCAACGAGAAACCGACGTTTGTCTAGGACGAAGGGGAGAGGACGGTTTGAGGTGGCCTTTGGAACTTATGCTGTAGTATTGATGCGTAATACACCGGCGTCCAAGTGTCCGGGCAATGGAGACCCAATTTGCAACCCTGACAGCATATAGTTGTGTGGGCACGGATTGTTGGAGGCCTCCAACCTGAGTCTGTCGGCTAATCGGATTGGTTCCTTTCTCGTCAGCATTTGAGGTTGGATGAATTTATAGCTTTCTGATTTCGCAAAGCGACGGGGACGTCGCTTAATATGGTCTGCTAAGTTGTCGGCGCGAATACCCTTACAAGGGTATCCGCCCTGGTTTTTGCATGCGACAGAAAATAGGTTTGGTTTAAAATTTTAGTATTCCGCGCGAGGCGCGGCTGCGTCTATAGCTTATGTTAGCTGGGTGGTTGGCGAGGGTAGAGAGTGTGTGGGCGTGCAGACTTGAGGCGCGCGTGATCCTTTACCTTTTCATTAATGCTTGTGAAAGTCGGCGTAGATGCCGGCCAAAATTTTTATTTCTGATTAAACTAGGATTAAAAAAGTTATGTCTCGTAATAGGTATGCTTGCCGGTGACTTGCGTGTACGTATGGAGGACGGCATCGACAACAATGTGACTTTTGAAGGCGTTTCGGTAGCTTGGCGCGACGTCGTGTCCGTTTATTTAGGCGTCCGCCAGAGCTAGGCCCAGACTCGGGCCTAGCATTATTGGTTACAGCGTCGGACTTTCATCTGATGGGTTCAGGGATCGAGATCGGGCGGCAATGACGTAGGGGTATCAAAATGGCGAGGGGGAGCCGCGGGGTTGAGAGCGGGAAAGGCTATCCCCCGTGGTGTTGTGGTCCGTAGGGTTGCGCGGCAGGGCCAAGGGTGACATTAATATTTGTCCTTTCCTTCTTTTGCCGGGCGGCTCTAGCTTTGAATTTTCGTAATTATTATTTTATTTTTATCACCATTTGTCTTTATTTCAAGCACGGCGGGGTAGCGTGGGGGTGTGCTGTAGTTGCAGGAGACCCCGTAGCAACCACGCCTGGGCTCGAGCCTCTGATGAGGGAACATGCGGGAGCCGCACCAGCCAGCAGGCGGGGTACCTGCTACTGCAGGTGGGCAATACAGGCTAGAGGTCGGCTGATAGCATTAGGACCGAGCTCCTTTGGAGGGGCCGGTCGCAGAGCCTCTCCCCGGGTCCCCTCCCCTATGAGTGATACGCGCCACTCAGTGGAAACAGCAAGCGGAGAGGAGGCTATCGCTTCGGACAGCGGACCCGACCAGTCCGCGACGGAGAGCTGAAAGCAGGGGCCAGCGGTATGTCCCGAGGCAGTGGGCCACGGGCCGGAGGAAGCAGACTGGAGGCTGTAGCGGGCTGTAGCGGGCTGGTTGCGAAACCAGCCGGGCGCACGGCCTGTCGGCCAGGCTTGTCGGCCACGGCGTAAGGGTGAGAGACTACCCGGGCCGCCCGACGGGAAGTCTCACTAAGTGCTTCAGTCGCCGGGCAGGCCGCTGAGGTGTGGGCACTGTCGGGTTGAAGGAGGCGAGCGTAGGGCGGGACAGCCGAGAAGCAAGCGAAACGAAGTGAAGTGAGGGGTGAATGAACAAGGGCGCGATATCGTGCCGGGTGCTTTCGGTGGACGTAGGAGACGAACGAAAGAGACGAGCGGGCGCCAGGGGGCTCAGATATCGGGCACTGCGCTGGCCGTGAGAAGCGGTAGGACCGCTAGCGGGCAGCGAGGGAGAAGACGAGACCGACGGGGTGGCAAAAACGAGGGAATGAATTGAGACGAAGGGGTGCGCCAGGTGCAGGCAAGTGGAGATAGAGATGGCGGATGGCAAACTCGGCGCAGTCAAGAAGGCATAGCTCGCCCGATTCCTATCGGATTCGGGCGGGGAAAAGTGCAGAATGGGGGTTTTTAGGCTGGGTGAGCCTAGTGGCAACGTTAGTTTCCATGTTAGATTAGTAGAATTGAAGTTAGTAGAGTAAGACATCGTGCGGAGCTATGGAGGGAGTGTAAATGAAAGGGAGGAAACGGGGTTTACTCACTCGTTAGTAGGCGAAATTGGGTAAGGGGAGGCTCGATTTGGAGGTTTTAGGCCCGGGCGAGTCACATGGTAGGGTTAGTTTTTACAATAGACTACTAGACAAGGAGGTTAGGGAGAGAAGTAGTTCGACGGGCTATGAAGGAGATAGGGACGACGGGGGAAGGAGAGTCGAGACCTCGCTCGGTTCCCTATGAAATCGAGCAGGGAAATATTTGATGTAGGGGCTTTAACCCTGGCCGAGTTCGAATGTGTAATTAGATTTAGCAATGGATTAGTAGGTTTAGAGTTAGAAGGGAAAGTCAGTGCGCGAGATGTAGTAGAAGAAAAAGAAAGGAGAATGGATCTAGGCGTGAAAATGTGCCGGATGCACGCACGGTAAAAAAGGGGAACGAGTAGGAATAAGAACCGGTTAGCCCGATAGTCTCTTGGCCGTTTTGCTGAACGAGGATGGTAAAATGGGGGTATTGGGCCACTGCAAATCGAATGGTAGTGTCGGACTTAATAGAAGAGGAATAGGGAGTCGTAGTAGAGAGGAGAGGGGAAGGCACCCGCCTGCTGGCCGTGACAGTCACTGCCAGGCTGCCACAAAGAAGACGCCGGTTGTTGTTTGGTTTTGTGGTCGTGCTGGGGATTTCTGGAACAACGTCGCCATTTATTACTCTAATCGAGCTGATCATGTGCTGTGATGATTGGAGCACGACTAATGCAAGCCAGACTGTGTCGAGGTCTGCGGTCAGCCTGCACCTCACCGTTCAAGCTGGTTTCCGGGAGAGGGGGGGGGGCATACCTGCCATCCAGGAAGTTATACCCTGCGGGTATGCGCATCAGAGACTGAGCAATTGTGTGTTGCCAATCAGCGTCAGTGAGAGTACCGCGGTTTTTGTTGTTTGGCAGGCTTGCTTGTGGGATGAAGTAACACATACTCTACTGAAGCTAAGTAACGAGCCACGAGAATGAGAGGCTTACCCATTGGACTGTGAGCCGCTCATCCCATTTAGTTGGAGCAGCAGAAGACCAACCGAGGAGTACGGATTTACCTGCTGATCGGGGGGAGGGGGAGACTGTGTACGGACTGTTGCAGATGCCTGTGCGCCGCCATCAACAGGAGGAGTGAGCCGCTAGGGTCTAAAGGTAGGGTGCCGCTGGGGTTGTTGATCCCAACACGGATTGGTACCAGGTAGTGGACTGAGCAGGAGTATGCTGCTGATTGTGGAGTTCAAGTTGTTGTTGGTAACGAACTGTAAAACCATACGCTGCCGAGCACGGCTGCCAAGCGCGCGTGTTAGTAAGCCGCTACATACTGCTGGGCTGTTCGGCAGGTGCAAGCTGCACGATTACAGGGCCCGCAGTGTCGGCGGACTGCTACTGCACTTTGCTTGAACACAACAGCGGCACATGGCTGCTATGACTTGGGAGAGGGGCTGGGTGACGATAAGAAGGGCATTGCGGCGAACTAGGAGGTTGTCAGATGATTTATTTCGACAGTCCTACTTTAGTTTGACCAAGCTACTGCTGTGTTTTGACCACCATTGCGGGGCCCTCAGGCGAGTGAAGGTTTCAAGACCCTCTCCCACGAGTCTGAGAGCACCTCTCTTGGATGTGAGAGTCTCAAACCTATCTACTTCTGCCCTTCTTCTTCTAAGTCTGGTCTATTGGTTCAGAGAGGAAGGCGGCAGGCGGGATTGTAACCCGTAATCCGTGCCAAGGCCTCCGTGGGAGGTTGCCCCACCGATTGCGGGAGCCCCGCCGAAACTCAGGAGGAGTTCTAGAGGAAGGAAACTGAAAGGTAGTCATTGACTTTCCTTTTATAAACCCAACTATAACCCCTATTTGTGCACCTTTCTATGTTTGACTGAGTATATTGCATGCACCCCTACCTTGACCTTTAGTTTGACTTTCATGATACAACTAAGACTAAGTAAAGGAATGCGTGTGTAATGGCAGTTTCAGGTTTTTGACTGCCTGAAAGCAGATCGTCACAAGGGATTGCATCAGGGGGGAGGTTGGGAGAAAGGTGGTTTTGCTTGAGATTGGAAGGGTCTTATAGAGTCAGGCATGGTTCCATAAGTTTGGATGGCCTGACTGCTATGTTTATTTTGTTTTCTGAAAAGGTCAAGCTTTGTTTCTAAGATGAACGGCTTGGCCGTTGTATTTACTTAATTTCGTCAGACTTTGTTTCTAAAATGAATGACCTGGTTGTTTATTTTGTGGGGTTTGGTTATGCAAACCTGAGGACCAGACTTTGTTTCTAAGATGAATGGTCTGGTCGTTGTTTATTTCTGGGTGGTTTCTGAACAGTCTCTGGGTTTAACTCAGAGAGTACTCTGTCTTTTTTTTTGTGCTGAGAAAAAAAGGTTGAACTTTGTTTCTAAGATGAATGGCTCAACTCTTTCGTTTGTTTTATTCTGAGGGAGTAATTTCCATTGAGGACAAAGCATGTTCCATAAGATTGGATGGGTTTAACTCATGCCGCACACAGATGAATCAGAGAATAATGAACCTGGCGGAGAACCAGGCATGTTCCATAAGATTGGATGGTCTGGCCCAATACCTCGCACATGTTGGAACCCAAAAGGTTATAATTTGGTTATATCTTATTACTATTCTATTTAAGAACAGGCTGGTCAGACAGGGTCTCATAAGATTGGATGGTCTGACTATAGCTCATCATAAATTTGAAGAGAGTATAATTAAGAATATAACTGAGGGTAACTTTGGGCAGGCTGAAATTTGTTTCTAAGATGAATGACTCAGTCCTACGCTCGACTTTTGAACACTAAGTTTAAAGAGGTATATATAACTTGGGTATTAAACAGTTTAGGGCGACTAAGCATTGTTTCTAAGATGAATGGCTTAGTCATATGCCCAAAGGAAGAGAGAAGTAGTTGTGCAACCTGTTCGTGTATACTCAATGGCTGAGTCAGGCATGTTCCATAAGATTGGATGGCCTGACTCTACGCCTTACGTAAGTTGGGTACGACTGAGTAATTTACTGGGAAGACATGAACTATGGTTTGCCAAGATAAACCTTGGGGCTGATGAGAGTACTTACCTTTGTGGTTTGGCCTGCATGAGACTGAGTGACATTGCTACTTAGTCTGAGTTTCAGTTTGACAGGTAGTTGCTTTAGAGGCTCGCCACGTGCTAGAGTGATAAGAGTTAGATTTAATTCTTGCATTTGCTTTGGTATTTTTTTTTTACTTCGATCGATTTTTGTATTTTATAAAATCATTTATTATACTTGGCTTTGTATAGATTTTGGTAAGCTACTTTCTCTACGGGAACACTGTCGAAATTTATGCAAATCCAAAGAGTTAGTCAAATATTGATTTTTCAAAGTTCAACTTGTCTAAAGTTCATATATGGCTTGGTAAAAATCTGGGAAGTCTCATTTTCTAAAGGGAGTGCTGTCCAAATTTTTGCTAAATCAGAGAGTTAGACAAAATTGGACTTTGGGAAGTTGAAGGTTACTTCTGTTTTCATATTCAGGCTGATATAAATTATGGAAAGACAATTTTCCTATGGGAAGCGCTGCCGAAATTTTCTTAGTTTAAAGGAGATAGGTTATATTTTGACAGGTGACGATTCTGGCGATCCACCCTGAATAGGGGAGATTCTGCAGTTGGTCTACTTTTGCTTAGGCACTGGCTTAGAGGTAGACTTAGGCTTAGCTTATAGGGAGATTTTGAGTGAGAATGTATTATGGAGTTGTATTCTCCATACAGTTATGATTTTAGCTTGGGGATTGGCCTGTTTTGTGTTACAAGTCTTCTTGATCGATTGATTCAGAATTTGGGCTAGATTCAGGTTGATCCTACGAGGATCGTCTTCTGTTATCACTGATAACAGGTCGGTTGCCGACTCGTCGGTTTGCGATTAAACTCCAACCCACTCTTGCCACTCAACCTAAAGACTCTAGCCCTGTGGTTTGAATTGTTTCATTGTGTTTTCACCCGTACTTTATTGAATGACCATTTAACAAAAGTACATAGTATTTATTTAGGGGAGTTGCACAAGAGTGAGGTTTGTATGGCTAAAGCAAGAGGTATGAGCATAGAGAATGGTTGAAGTTGACCCTGTGTAGTGCGTGGACTTTTGTTGAATCTTTGATGTGATTGCATGTATGTTTGTGATTCGGATTCTGGATGTGACTGCCTGCGATTACATACATATATGGCTGAGAGGAGTCCCACTGTGACTGTGAGAAATGATCGTCCTATATAAATAAACCTTATGTATATATTTATATGTTCCTAGGGTATGCGCGCGACTTACTTTGATCGTGCGCAAGGGTTAACCAAATTATGGCTTGAGAGAAAAGGAAGACCCTCTTTTATTCTTTGCTTTTTAGAGATTTTTATAGTTGAACGTTGTAGTCCGTGACAACCGTCAAAGTCAAACCCCTTGACTTATCTTCAAGCCCAAAAAAAAAGGGTTGGTCTCTAGGGCGATAAGAGACAACGGCCACCACAGGTATGAACCTGTGTACCACCCACTCTCCGCAGGGTGCAGAAGTGGGTGTGGTTCTCAACCGCGCTTGGTGGTTATCCATCGTCGAGAGATTAACCCTCAAAGCACGTGTCAGTTGACACTTGAGTGTCGAATGCGACCCTCGAGATCAACGAGGATTGCATGAGTATGGGTACTACATAGTACGCCATCATTGCGACTGTTTGCGTACGTTTGCATTGCGAGTCAATATGAGTTAGCCCTGTGTCCACACGGTTTTATATTAAGTCTCGCGTGCGACGCCTATCTCATTTCCGCATTGGGAAGTTATGGGATGGCTACCGAGGGGCTAGGAGCGTTGTCGCGTTGGTTGTGTTGCGTCGTTTCGTGCGTGTATCGTGTGTGTGTGTTTTATTTTTGCGTTCGTAGAGTGGTGTATGTGTGGTGAGTGGGATGCGTCCTAGTCGACCGATGACGGACCGCGCTTGGAACTTCAGCCCCCCAAGATGTCGGTTCGCATGCGAGTCCGAAAGAGGCATAATACCACGTGTACCCCCGATGCTACAACGAATGAGAAACGTCCTCGGCTGGTCCACCTCTGCGATTGCAACTGATCAGCTTTCGTACTGTGGACTGGTAGCTCGGCGAGGATACGCCCACCGAAGGGAGGTGGCAGCTCCCGTAAGGTGGAGGTAAGTCGTGCCCCGTGTACGCCCTATCCTGTCGTAGGGGCTCGCGAGAGGTATGGCTGGCGCACTCGGCCGGAGCGGCTTGCGGAAGCTCCATGTATATTCGCGACGAAGGATCTAAACCAACTCCTGCGTGATGCAACCGGGAGGGTCCCGCGATGCCTTGGTGCGGTGTCGGACCGATGCGCTCGACACCACAATGGTTGTAATGATCCGGTCAGGGCGGTGTCAATGCCCTGTGGTGGGTGCAGACCTCATCCGGTACCTCGCTCGGTCCCTCCCTTTGGACAGCACCACTCAACTTAATGCGATCAGCCTTGGTCCATCCCAAGCGGCCACGCCGCCCCTCTATGGTATGGCGTGTGGTTGGGGAGAGCAAATGAGACTAGCAAAAAAATGGTACCTCACTCGTTTGGTTCCACACCCTTGACGTTTAGGCTCCCAACATGAGGCGCAGTTTGAACTCCCCGACTAGAGCTCGTTGTCGGAGTTAGTTTCGGGCGGTTAGCACCAATCAAAGAGAAAGATGCCTTAATCCTCCAACCCTTATCCTCCCTTATGAGGAACGGTCGCGCTGAGACTTTTCCCTTGAAGGGTAGAGGTTTTGGGGTCGCGGTGCATGCACCGGTATCCCCCTCCTGCTGAGGAATGAGACTAGAAGGAAAGCAAAATCATTCCAATGATATTTTCATGTCTTTTCCAATCCGCCTAGGGCCCCTTGATATGCAATGCAATTTTCAATCCTCAAGCAATTCCTCAATGCAAACCCCAGATCTTTCATGCTCCATCCATCTCACTCAGCCATGCAAGGGCACCCTAGTAACATTTCTTAAAATGACCCTTATTAGGGGCCATTTTTTTCATTTCCGGTCGAACAACCTTATTAGGGTCATTCTTATCCATTCCAGTCGAACGGCCTTGTCAGGGTCGTCCTTACTCATTTCAATTGGACGACCTTGTTAGGGTCGTCCTTATCCATTGCAATATTAGCGCCCGAGGGGGTGGGCCTCGAGGACACGGATCCCATCTTTGTCTCAGGGGTTAGAAGGTGACCATCTCTTACTGTTTTATGCGTGCGGTTTTCTTCATCCTTTCTCAATATAATTTGTTGTTCCTCATGCATACATCCGA
Source organism: Chara braunii (assembly GCA_003427395.1). NCBI lineage: Eukaryota > Viridiplantae > Streptophyta > Charophyceae > Charales > Characeae > Chara > Chara braunii. The sequence goes on from BFEA01000216.1 coordinate 1,549,618, forward strand.
CTTAGCGTCTACTGCTCGAATTGAGGTTCACATCCTCAAACAACACTTAGCCCACCCGACCGTTCAACCATAGCGAAGGGTAGGGATATCCTTTCTGTTTTCATTCTTTCTGACCTCTCAAGCTTCCTGCTACTTTTGACTCATTCATGACTCAATTGGATTAGGCTCTTAGGGAAGAGGGGTTCTCACGCCTCTTTACCCATAGGTCCCCTAACCTCTCTTGTACTCGACCAACTTTTAATGTCTTGCGTTGATGATCAATCCAAACTTATAGTCTCTTTCCAAAGGTGCAATCTCTGTTTCATCCAAAGCTCACAATACACCCGCCCTAGCCAGTCTCATCTCATACCCCTTGCCCTTGTTTTGCACATAGCTTTTCGAAGGTAGCTCATACAGGAAGTGGTTCAAAATACTATTTTTTAACCCATCGAGGCATAGTTCTGGCGAGTCCTTGTACCGCTCATTCCTAGCAAGGTTACTCATACTATCCTGACTTTGTCACTCCAATATTGCAAAAGAAAAGCACAATTTTTGTTCGACGCTAATAACGTGTAGTCCCTCTCGTTGTCATCTGTCTTATCTCGCTCGGTTCCCTGCTCATCCTTTCTTCCTGCCGATGATTTGACTCCCAGGCCGAAAACCAGGATTGCCTTTTTTTTCCTTGCAATTTCTCGCAACTTCCTTTTATTGTAAAAATCCAAGGGTGTGGCCGCCACTCCAGCCTCCATTAGCTCCCTGATCTTGATGTTCTAGTTGTGCTTGATTATGCTAATCCATTGCTCAAACCAATGGTTGGGCGTTGACCCAAACTCATCTTCCCATCTGAAGGATCCTTCACGTGGGCGGTTGGTAGGGGGTCGCCTTTCTTCTCTGGGCCTGAGATCTCATCACTCTCATCACCACTATTAATATTGATGACCTCTTGCACTTCTTCCTCCTCGTCCTCATCCTTTTCCGTTCGTACGGGGCTGAACTCACTCGTGAGGTTATCCGGATTTAAGTTACAAGGGATGTCCATCCTCCTTTCATACCCTTCCCCAAAGTCCGTGTATCCTCCCTCACAACTGCAGTGGCCGCTTCGTTCGTTATGCGAATTCTCTCTTTCTTCTTCCTTTTTTTCGCATCTGTCATTCATATCTTGTTTTTCTTCGTTCTCCCCACATCAAGGCTCATGCTGTTTGCACTCCTCGGCCTTCTTTTCGGCAAAGGTCCGAGCCCTTTTTTCTCCTAATCTGCCCCTTCTTCCCACACTCGCCTTCTCTTCCTCGCTCTCACTCCCCTGATGAGATATATATCTCTTCTCCCTTTATGAGATGCGAAGGTCCTCTACACACAAGTTTTCTTGCTCCTCTGCCTACCACTTGTTTGGACAGGTACCCTATATACAATTTTCTCTTTACGGTTCTCCGCTCCCCACTTGGTCCTGTTCCTTCCCGCTCGCTGGGCCTGTTGATCATATTGTTGCTGTTCTCGTTGCCGAATTTCATTCTCGCTTCCTTAAGGCTTCCTTCCTGATCATGTAGAACAAACAACACTCGTCGAGCCCCTCATACACACATTCCCTCAGTTCGGGAGGAGATACCTTTTCCCCCAGTGTGCTCCCCGTATCCCTCGCATAGAGCCATTATCATACATTGCCCCGCAGTTGTAATGATCTCATTATTTCCCTACAAAAACTATAGTACAATGCTCCAGGCAGCCTTTCCCACTACCATTCATCCCTTACATACAAAACCATTGGTACAAAAGTTCCAGGGCATCTCGCTTTCCATTTTCAATCATTCCAATCCATTACCCCCTCCCAAAAAAAGAAAACCCCACAGACGTAACCAAAGACAAAATATAGTGTGGGCGGGGTTGCCACCAACTCTCAGCTTGTAGACTCCTCAATTTCCTTATTCTGGGCCTCTTGAAGCCATTGTTCCACTGGATCCCGACTTAGAAACCTGAGCAGTTGTTACGTGGGAAGGGTCCTTTCAATGCAGTCTCATCCAAATCTTCAAATTCGAAGGTGTTCAGTCCCACACGTTTAGCGACCCGGTAGGGGCTTTTGAACCTCCTCCCCAGTTGTCGAGACCATGCGCTTTTTAGTGCCGAGTTTCTTACCAATACCATTTGCCCCACTTGAAGTGGCTCCTTTCGGATATTCTTAACCTGGTCCCATCTTGCTTTGTCCCTCATCCTGTTGTCTAGTATCCGGTTGATAACGTCTTCCTTGACATCCTCGTTTCTAAGGACCTGCTGACACCGTGCCTCAATTAACTCTTCCTTAGGAGTCATGTTCTTCGAAAAGACGGTCTGCTTAAGGTATCTAGGCCAACTCCCCAGATCGTCCGCCGCGAGCTTCGCAATTGTGTTCTTTAAGGTCTGGTGCCCCCTTTCCACATGTGCATTGGCCTCCGGGTGATATGACTCGATGAGTTTGATAGGTACGCAAAGCCTTTTAAGCATTCCCAACACTTCTTGGTTTACAAACTTCGTTCCATTGTCTGCTATAAACCTCTTGATGAAGGGATGCTTTAGGTAGAAACCCTCTATCCAATTCGCCACACCTTTCACCGTCTTTTTCTTGAGGGCGATTGCCTCCACGAACCCACTTAAATTGTCTCGCGCGTCCAAGATATACTTGTATTCGTCCGTTGATACAGGCATGACCGCAAAGTCAAGGTGGACCAGATGTCCCGGTCCTAGCACCCGTGTTGGTCTAAACGACTCGAAGACGCGGACCGAGCTCCGTTCCTGGTAGATCAGACAGGTCTGACAGTACGTGGTCACCATCCTGCCATGCCTGACCAATAATAGAGAGGTGTTATTTTTGCAAGGGTCCCTTTGGACGATCGATGTCCCCCCGCCCGTCGTGCATCGCCTGGACCTCCCGCATACGACTCTCCTAAGCGTAACGCCTTCCTCCCTCCTGAACCAATGACCGTTCCTTAGGACGTATCTTTCGGCCTCCTTCCTTGCTTTAAGGTTGACCTCCACGGGCTACTTGTTTCCTACCAGCAGCAATCCGATTTCTCGAAAGATCCTTTCATACATCTGAACATAGAAAAACTCATTTCCTTCCTGATCCTCACCCTGCCTCTCCTGCATCTGGTTTACCATTAGCTGCAACTCTTTTCGTTCCCAAGACTGTACTAAACTCATCACGGCTTCCCGACCTCCCTCAACGGCCATTGCTATCAAGTCCTCCCTCGGACCTACTATCGCTCCCCACAAATCCTTCTCCTCTTTGTGTCCTAGTGTAGTGATTGACCCCTCCCTAAGTTCCGCAACTACGGCAGGTGCCCCTTTCTCCAAAGTCTGAATCAACAATTCTCCCGACGCGCATCCTTCGCTCATCATTTCATTATCCACCGGAAGGGTCTCTCCTTCGTATTCCAGTAACGAGTCGATGGGTTCCGCATCCTCCACCCCTTCGGGCCCTTCGGGCGTGATGCAGACCCGACTTAGCCTATCAGCCTTGTTTCTGAGTCCAGCAATTCGTTCGATCTTGTAATCAAACTGCCAGATAAATCCTACCCATCTCCCAACCGTCGGATCTATAGGCTTGTAATTCTTTAAAGCCCCCGCGACATTGGTCAGATCGATCCTTAGGATAAAACGCCTCCCAAATATGTAGGCTTGAAAAGTTTTGAGGCACTGTAGAACGACTAGGACCTCCTTCTTGAACTGGGAGTATCGCCATTCAGCAGAGTTCGGGGTTCAGAATCGACTTTCAAACATAATTGGCCTTTCTTTCCCTCCCTCATCTTTTTATATCAGAACGCCCTCTACGGCCAAGGGTCCCTCATCCGTCTCGAGGATAAGAGAGAAGGTTATCACCACTTCAGGACACTCTTCACCACTTCAGGATGCAGCCTGCCTAAACAGGTGATTTTCAGGGTTTTCGGACCTTTCACCACTTCATGACCATTAAGGTCTGAAAATCCTGAATGGTCCTGAAGTGGTGCAAAGTCCAAAACCCCTGAAAACCACCTGTTTAGGCAGGTTGCATCCTCAAGTGGTGAAGGGTGGTTTTAATGGTCTTCGGACCTTTCACCACTTCAGGACTATTCAAGATTTTCAGATTGCCCAAAACTCTCACTTGACCACTTCAGGACACCCTTCACCAGTTCAGGATGCAGACTGCCTAAACATGTGGTTTTCAAGGTCTTCGGACCTTTCACCACTTCAGGACCATTCAGGATTTTCAGACTGCCCAAAACTCTCACTTCAAAATTTTCATTCCTGAATTTTCAGCTACCCGATAACCGCTTGTAGAGGATACACGGTTGTCCAACTTCGTCGTTAAAACAAGGCGTTGCCAAAGTGACTTGCTCCGATGTCAGTATGTCCTTGAGGGTTCAGACAGCTCCCTCTCACTCCTCAGTCCAATCCATGGTTCCTTCCTCTCTTATCATGGCGCAGATAGGCTCTACGATTTTGGGAAAATTTCTAATAAAAATCTTCCAAAAGACGACCACGCCTAAGAATGCCTTTACCTCCATCGTCGTGTGCAGGGGCGTTTGCCACTGAAATATCTTGTCGGTCTTTGTCGGGTCCAACTTTCTTCCATATGTGCCACAACGAAATCCCAGTATGGTCACCTCCGACACTACCAGAATATTCTTTGGTCCGCTAGCCGTGATGTTATATACTAGAAAACGGTGTCGGGACTGGTGGGTCCCGAATAACATCTCGTCACTCGAGAGACTGTATACAGCCAGATTGTGCACGACATAGAAATCTGGAGTAAGGAGGTAAGATAGAGAAAAGACAAAGGACTAGGTCATCGGAAGGAATGATGCCCTGGGTTGGGAACCGTCGGGGAAAGTACCAGTGACGACAAGCAAGTAAGCGCAAGGACAGGGGCACACGGAACGTAGCATGAGGCCAGGAGGGCCATCGGAATTCAACAAGACTAAGGCCAAGGGGTCATTGACCCGGCGAACACGGCACGACAACGACAAAAGAATGAGGAAGTCGAGAGGTGGACGGCCCCGCAGGTCGTGGGATGCTAGAGAATAAGGGCCCGACATGAGGGCCACCTACGACAATTAACGGGAACCGAGGGATGGAGGTCCCGCGGCCAGAGAAAAATAACGCACGCAAAGGCTCAAAAAAAAGCAAGAGAGAGGGGCCACCATAGGGCGGCGGACGCCCAAAGAACGTGGGACACCCTGAGGAAAGGCACCGGGGACCACGCAGGGCTAAGTGAAAATAATGGTATCCGGGATAAAATGTGTCACGGACCACCGACGGGACTAAGTGTTGGGGACCACCGGCGGGACTAAGTGTCGAGGACCACCGGCGGGACTCAGTGTCGGGGACTACTGGCGGGACTAAGTATCGGGGACCACCGGCGGGACTAAGTGTCGGGGATCGCCGGTGGGACTAACCGGGGACCATGCAGGACTAAGTGAAAATAATGGTATCGGGGATAA